>JARJDZ010003655.1:0-34539 GCA_030264555.1 Aleochara sp. GC000083
GTTAATTACATGCTTGTATTTTCTGTTATTGTGCAATTGATGCGTTCCGCTCATTAGCATCGTTAACCGTTTACACTTTGACCGCTTGAACAAATTCAATTACGAATTACGAACGAATTGACAACAAAACATGCATTCATTTTCCTACCTGACTATTTTCGTCCAATGACAATGAGAATATAAACAAGATACGTTGATGGATCGACTCAAATCGAATAGTATTTTATTTGTTCAGTATATTTAAGTGCTTTTCTATGATTATTATTATTATTATTGATGGAATCATCGTTGAATCAACAATTGCGTAATCGTATACTTATTGATTTGCCATGCTTCTGGTTTGATTGATTTGTGAAATGTGTGCGAAAAAGTGCGAAAATTCTATTTGTTCAATACTATTTGCACAAATCTATGATAATTTAACAGAGTCGTTTATTAAATCAGAAAACGAGTACGTTTGAAGTTATAAATTATTATCTTTTCAGGAATTTTCTAGAAATTTGCAAAATCTCTCCAATGAAATTTTTGCATTATTTAGAAATATATTGAATATTAGAATGGAATGTGAAATTATTGATTTGCATATCTATTGGTTCAATAAAATAATAAATTATTTATTCATCAATATTTTTTTTTCAATTCGTGCAGGAAAATTATAAATTATTTTATATCAATTTCAATTTACTATAAATGAAAAATTATTCAATATTATTTACTGAAATTGGCAAATGATCTCTAAAAATGATATTTTTGTTGTTATTGTTAAATATAAGATTTGTATCTGGACAACTCAATCACAGAATTTGCAAAATTATTTAAAATGAAATTTGCAATAAATCTTGATTTTAAATGCATTAAATTGCATAATTTGTTTAAAAACAATAAAATTTCTCCGTTATCTATAAACTATAGAAAATATTGATACATTATTAATTTAAGAAATGACCTTTAGACATGGAAATGATTATTGATATGATTATCAGAGTAATTTGAGATATCGAAAATTACTTAAATTCTCGTTTACTTCAATCGAATAATTATTGATTTGAAACTCAGGAAATGAGAAAAAGTTATTCATAATTGTGATGCAGGAATTATTATTTCTAGAAATTTTCTTTACCAGTAAATTTATGATAATAAAAAAATAATTACATGGAATAGAATTTTATAATCAAGAAATGTTAAAAAATAATAAATTTTCAAACTTCCAAAGAAAAGAAAATTTATAAACTTAATTATGAAAATCAACTGAAATTAAATCAAAAATTCCTGACTTAAAAACCAGATCTTGATAAATTTCGTCTTTGATCAAAAGCTGTGTTGATCTATATTACTGGTTATTTTGCAATTGCAATAATTATAATCGCAGTTCTAACCTTAAATGGTCAAACCAAGACCACACATATAAAGTATTTAATTGAACTTCAAACCAAACTAGCAACAATTTCAGGTTATACCTGCAATAGAATTCAAAGCTTTTTCATCGACTTGATGATTCACACAAGAAATAATCGAGTTGATTTCTTTGTTTCTAATTCTTCGTTGGGATTCTATGAACTCGCGCACACCGAGAACGGTAACACGAGGTGTTTGCCTTCTTGGATGTCCCTGACACCTTCAAAGAAACATTTCTCTCATGTTCGAGCAGCTTACATAGAAAATTGCTTTGCATTTACAAATTAATGCAGGCCGAGAGCAAAAAAAGAGAGAGGTTTACTGACAGTTTATGAATGAACTTGAAATGTAAATTTTCGTCTCGAACCAACGCCAAACAACCGAACCACCAAACAAACACATTTGGTGCGCTCGTTTGGAGGTTACATCCAAATAAATTTCTTGTCGCAACGCACGCAATTTGCCGTTTAATGGCGATGCACGCAGCATGCGTTATTTATAAACAAAAGGCGCGCGCGAGAGTTCGTTTTTGATGCCTTTTTTTAATGCTTTATGATAATTACTATTGCGTTTTGTAATGATCTTCTTTGTGCGTCCATAAGACAAGTTGTAATTAGCATATGTTGAAAGTGTTTTACTGCAGATGTTTTTGTTTTATCAGCAAAAATGCATTAAATTTTCAGATTAAAATCATAAAGGTTTTACTTTTATAGTTTTAAAAGCTAAATATACCACTGCAACATAATATTATTTTTATTTACTCATTTGTAAATTTGAAACCGCAATCTAGTGGCGCCCTCTTTTTTTTCTATAACGTCCAAAAAATGAACTAATTACAAAAAAATGATATAGTTCTGAAAGTGGCGCCCTCTTTTTTCATTCTCATCAAAAATTACAAATCAATTAGACTCTTAATTAGTGATGTGCAGCTCTTTTTCAAAATGAAAAATGATAGAACAGCATAAAATGTATTCATCTTTGAATGTAGACATGAAATAAAGGCACTCAAGATCATGAAAACGAAGATAAACTAACAAGAAAGACGAAACTCGCTGTCAAAACTAAACACATCGTATTTTCTTTCTTTTTTGGCTGTCTCGCATGTCTATTCTCATTAAGTTTGTACTTCCATGTAGGTATAATTTCCGTTCTGCCAAGAGACTACAAAGTCCAAGAAAAGTTCTTCGTACTTCATAAAATATTATGAGCAACGAAGAGGCACAAGAAACGAGAGCACTCAAGCGGAATTGAAGCTGGAAGACTATCAAAGAACTAAGAAATAAATTATAGTCATTTTCATTCGAAAAAGTGCACTTTTCAAGAAACTTTTTCAAAAATTACTTTCATCAAAAAATTTTAAGTAAAAAAATGAAAATGAAGTTATAATTTTTTAATTTTAATTGGCCACAAAGAATAATGTTTTGCATTATGAGATAATTGGAAAATAAATTTGTAAAATATGTTGTCTTGAAAATCTGTGGTATTATTTTTGAAAATTAATTTTTAACTGAACAATACCATACAAGAAGTTCTTGAGAAACAAACTGAAACCGGACGAGTCTTCTTCCTTTTTACCTTGAAAACTATTAATGGCGTGCGCGCATTTATTTTCATCCTAGGCTCGCACTAATTCTAATCTAAAGAGAAAACCCAACAAACGCTCCCAGAATTCGTGCGCTTGGAATTTCCCATGCAATTTTTCATCCGTCGTTAAATTGCAAAACTAATTGGAGTATTGTTGCAATCGTGGTGCACATATGTGCAAAATAAGATAGAACTTGCAACTTGCTTGTTAGACAACTAGTCGAGATCGTATCTGCATGATAATCGCGTGTGTCTCTTGCACGCTCTTAAAACTTGCGGATAGGTATAAAAATAAACATTACGCCACGTCCAGCGTCCTATTTAACTAACAATCGCTTACTGCTCAGTTGACTATAGAAATAATAGTGATAATAATCATAATAATGATACAACTGTCAGTTGATTCGATTGCAATCGCCATTTTGTTGCTACTTTTTATATTGTTTATAAGCAAATTTCGTCATTTTGTTTTTGCAATTTCCTAGACTCCAAATTTCATGGAAAAATAATTATTTATTAAACTCTAATTTTTCCATTTAAATTTTTATTTAAAATTTAATGATTTTTTGAGAATATGAAATTTAATAAATTCTTTAACTGATTTATAAATGAATTTTGCAAATAAAAAAGATGTTTACTGCTCGAAAAAAAAAACCTATGGACAAACAATAAAGTTGTAATTAAATCATTAAATTTGCAATGCAAATTTATTTTTTTCCTGTTATTCGTATCACGTTTGTGAGTTCACTGCGATAGTTAATTATTGATGCAATGATGAAATGATTTGTTTATATTTTTTTCGTTATATCTTCATTCTTTCCAGATGTTTCGATTCCATCTGCTTCGTTTTCCTTATTTTACTAATGAATTTTTACAAATTTTGACTCAAAATTTTGAAATTGCAGTAATTTTCCAATAAAATTTTTAATTTCTTATAATTTTTCACTGAATAAGTTGAATAATTGTCGTTAGAAATAATTTTCTTGTAAATTTACTTAGATGAATATTTTTTTTTTTTTCAAGGAAAAACTACAAACTTGGAATTTTAAATATTTCCTGTCATTAAAATTAATTATTTAATAAAATAATAATGTTATATTTTCTGGGAACTCCCAGAGGGCTATCGACAATTGTCTTAATTATTTATATTTAGTCATACTCGCATTTTTTAGGGGCAATATTGAATCAAGGACTTAATAATGACTAGAACATTTTTTAAACCAACAAATGTTGATTCTAAATTGTTGATTTTTCAAATATTAATCGATGATCATAAAAATCGATTACATGATCGATAATAGGCTACTGGGTTACTATGACGTCTAAGAAAACATGTTTGTTTTGCATTTGCAGAATTCGGCCGCAAATCCCACGCGAAATCATCGACATGTGCCAGATCTGCACGACGGTGACGCCGGGGGAGCCCCAGGTGCTTTTGGGCAATGACAAATCGTTCACGTACGACTACGTCTTCGACACCGAGGACGACCAAACCGCAGTTTACAACACGTGCGTCGCATCCCTCATCGATTCCTCGCTGGAAGGGTAATTAATTAACCTGACACATTTCCCATCCAGCCGACCTGGTGACTTGATCAACTTGACCTGACCTAACAATAAGTCGAGCAAGCAATCGGTGCATGGATGCATCGATCGATAGTTCAATCCATTAGCCTGCTTATTACTTCCGTATTTGATGACTCAAAGAAGATACAAAAAAAAATGAAAAAAAAGAAAGGAAAATTGATGAAATTACATTTTGTGTATGATTGGTTTCAGATACAATGCGACAATTTTAGCCTATGGACAGACTGGTTCAGGAAAAACATACACAATGGGTTCGGGGTTCGATGTGGACGTCGCCGAAGAACAAATCGGGATCATTCCACGCGCCATCGAGCATTTATTTATTGGTATCCAGGCGCGTATTGATGATGCGCATGCTGCAGGCAGGATACCACCAGAATTCAAAGTGATGGCTCAGTTTATGGAGTTGTACAATGAGGAAGTGATCGATCTTTTCAATCCGACGTACAATAAAGTAAGTTTTTTGAAGAAGAAATCTTCTTTCTCGAATTTTCTATTGTTTCATTACTGTTGATTATGGTATCCATGGATATAACTCACTGTAACTATGGAAACGAGTCAATATGTTACCATAGTTACTAAATATTTCAATAAAATTTCAGAAATCAAATTCAAAATATCACATCAGGAGAAATTTGTTACTGCGACGAGTTTATTCATTCATTTCATTGTCACAACGACAAACAAATGAATAATAAATTGGAGTGATCAGTCGACATGCTAAATTGTAATTTGCCTGCGTAGGCGGATGACTTCCATTACTTTAGTGGCTTCAGTGGAACAAGAATAAAACTGAAGGCAACAACAAAGACGACCTCCCACGATAAATAACACAAATTGACACCTACAACTCAAAACCAAAACAAAAATCTATGCAAAATATCTTCTAGAAGTTTGTTGGAATTCAAAATTTAACCTTGACATGTCAAAAGAATCAACTTTGTTTTACTTTTTAAGAAATTCCTCATCGTTTTCTAGGAAAAGTCATATAAAATCCATGAAGACCCGTACGGGGGCATCCAAGTAAAAGGAGTGACCTTGAAGACTGTGACCTCGACGAAGGAGGCCCTCAGGTGTCTCCGCGAGGGCGCCCTCTCACGCACAACCGCCAGCACCCAAATGAACACCCAATCGAGCCGTTCCCATGCCATCTTTACGCTACACATCAAACAACAACGCCTGGTGCCCTCCGAAGACGACGTCGACGGCAACGACGCACCCAGCGAATTCGAAACTCTGACGGCAAAGTTCCATTTCGTCGACCTCGCCGGGTCAGAACGTCTTAAACGCACGGGAGCAACCGGTGAACGCGCCAAGGAAGGCATCTCCATCAATTGTGGTCTCTTAGCGTTGGGCAACGTCATCTCAGCTCTGGGGGATAAGAGCCGCAAAGCGTTGCACATTCCTTACAGAGATTCGAAGCTGACTCGTCTGCTGCAGGACTCACTTGGAGGTAACAGCCAGACGGTGATGATCGCATGTGTGAGTCCTAGTGATAGCGACTTCATGGAGACGCTGAATACGTTGAAGTATGCGAATCGAGCTCGTAATATCAAGAATAAGTTGACTATTAATCAGGATAAGAGTTCGCGTACCATTGGGCAGTTGAGGGCACAGATTGCGCAGCTTCAGCTGGAGTTGATCGAGTATAAACAGGGTAAAAGAATTGTCGGTGATGATGGCACTGAAACAGTCAATGATATGTTTTATGAGAATAATATGCTGCAAGGAGAGGTTAATAATTTGCGGACAAGAGTTAAAGCAATGCAGGACACTATTGATTCATTGACTCAGAAGAATACGACGTTACTAGCGGAGAAGGCGTTGGGTAATTGGATAGGTTCGAATAGTACTGATAACCATGTGACGGACATGGTGCAGGAGTACATCAAAGAGATACAAGAGCTTCAGGCGAAGCTCATCGAGGCGAATAATACCTGCGAACAGCTACGCAAGCAGTTGTCGAGGAATCATGGTACGAATGCGGCTGCAATCCTGAACAGTTTAAGCAGTCAGATGGATCTCTCCACGGATGAGATTCCTCTGATCGAGGAAGCTAAAAGGATACTACAGCATGAGCGAGCTGTACTTGAACGTAGCAGACGTACCTCTGAAGCGGACCAAGAAATTAGTCCGAATGAATCCAGTGAGTACGATTCTGACAGTGAAGAGAAGGAGATGGACCTCAACGATGAGCTTTTCACGCTCACCAATGACATCGACATGAAGCAGAAGCTCATCGACGAGTTGGAGTTATCCCAAAGGCGAATGCAGACGATGCGTCAACATTACGAGGATAAACTGATGCAGCTCCAGGCGCGCATCAAGAACACGCAGGAAGAGCGCGACAAGGTGCTGCACTCCTACACTGGTAATCCCGAACCCACGTCCGACAAGGCGAAGAAGGTCAAGGAGGAGTACACCAAGAAGCTCAACGATATGCAGAAGGAGCTGAAGCGTCTGCAGGCCGCTCAAAAAGAGCACGCACGTCTCATACGTACGCAGAGTAACCAGGAGAATCAGCTCAAGGCGTACAAGAACGAGCTCGGCGAGATGAAGCGCGCCAAGGTGAAGCTCATCAACAAGATGAAGGACGAGTCGGCACGCCACAAGGAGTCGGAGATGAAGCGACTCAGGGAGATCGCCCAGCTTCGCAAGGAGAGCCGCAAGAACGCCAATGTCATCAAGGCCATGGAGACGGAGCGCCGCATCAAGGACCAAGTGCTGAAGCGCAAGCAGGAGGAGGTGTCGAATCTCAGGAAGAGTCAGCGAAGTCGGTTGTCGATGAAGGCGTCCGGAAGACTCAATGGACGACTCTTCGTCGAGAAGCACGCCAAACAAAAGTGGCTAAAAGTTGAGAAATCTATCAATAATATTACGATTAGTAAGAGTGGGATTGTACAGCAGGAGGTGCGCATGGAGCACTTCCTCGAGAAGCGTGAAAGCCTCGGCAAAGAGTTGGATGGGCTGCAAGAGCGTCGTCGACAGGCGATTGCTCGTGGACATGATACACACCAGTTGGATAGTTACATTGATGACATTCAGGAGAATATCAACTATGTGCAGGATGCCATCAATGAAACACAGAGGAATGTGATTGAAATCGAAGAGACCCAAGATAACAATGAGGCCAGTGATATCAAGCAGATTGTGGATTCTGTGTGCGATATTGATGAGGCCAAATACCTGCTGCAAAAGCTGTTCAGCATGACGTTGAGTCAGAGCCATGCAGTCGCCCAGCGTGATGCCAAGTTGAAGGAGAGTGATACCATTCTTGCTCAAGTAAGTATTCGCAGAGATGTGATTGTTGATGCATGAGATTGAGATGTTTTAAGAATTTCTTTAACGTTGTTTGCATTACCGTGTAGTCGGATGGTTCCTTCAAGGTAGGGCTGCTAAGATGCACAAAAACACTACTTAACATCCACGAAATAAACAATTTGTGCTTTGCCACTACTGCAAACTCATTGACTGACGCTATAAAATTATAACCTTATAAACAAGATGGTGGCAATCTAGCCGGCATTGCTTGCTGGGTTGCCTATAGATTCATTAAGTCATATTGCAATTGTACATACATTCAACAAATTCATCGAAATTGTGTATTACTTGTGCCTAATGCTTATTGTGTTGTAGTTGCAACATGAGAACACGGTGAAGGCGCAACTGCTTGATCATGTCCTCCACCTAGAGCAGTCGATCTTCCCCAAGGATCTCGTCACGAGCGTCTCGAGCAACGCCAACGACACGAGCTCCACGTACTCCAGCAGGAGCGGCTCGCCGATTGACACGCTGATGGCGCACCAGCAGTCGCAGTACGCACAAATCCCGCTAACGAACCGATTGTCAATGACGAATAACGCAAGTGTCCTTTTTAGATCAAACTCTCTGGAAGCGCTCAATAACAACAATAACAATAACAAAGCGGCCAAGATTAGACGGCGTACGGCGAAACCGGACGAACTCTTGTTTGGCTCCAATGTGACGCCCGAATAGTACAAGCAAAAACAAACATAAACCGAAAATCAGCCGACATCAACAGCTCGACTCGATACGTACACGATAGATTAGATCCGCCGAAATACGCATCAAACATAAAACAAAAACATCCAAACTCTATAGACTATTGGTACATATGAGACGAATCTAATCAGTGACCAAGGAAATTTTCCGTTTCTACTTACAAAACATCCCTTCGCTTACGATTTGATTAAGTTTCTTGATTGATTGATTGTACCGACTTGTATTTGTCGCTTTTCTTTTGGTGCTGTCCTCCTATCATTTGGCTTGCATCTCTTGGATTTTCTTGCCGGACGTCGCGGCCCATCTCACACGTTGTTTTTCATTTGATTGCAGGACGTTTGTCTGCTGCTGCGTCGGCACAGATGCAAATTCAGCAGCCAAATTGTAGCGCCGAAAGTCGCCTGTAGTGCCGAAGTGATTGTCACTTACGAAGAACTGTTGATTACGTGTATAGTATTATTTTTGTTTCTCATCCTAACCGTTTTGTTAATTATTTTATGACGTTTATTATTTATTAATGCCCGATTAATCCTAGCCTAGCCGTTCAAGCAGCGTATCGTTCATTATTTATGCGCAAAATTCTACTTGTAAATTGACTAAAACCAGAGCCGCTAATGACTTAAATTGTAGCGTAATGAAGTATTTTAATAGAGTTAATGGGTAATTATCATTTGACCTTGTTTGATTTCCCGATGACTTTCCAGCAAATGACTCCTCGTTGTATCAGGTTCGGTACGCAGATCATTGAAGATATCTGCAAACAAGATAAACGATGAATCGTTATTGAAAACCACAAGCAAAACGTTGCTTACCCATTGGAGCAATGTATACGAGCTGCAGCACTGCACTATATGCAAATTATCCACACATTAAGAACATTTTATCACACTTTCAACAAACGACGCCAAATATAACAGATAAATGCAACAAATGAAGAACGAAATGACAACTTGTCAAATTCGCTTGTTTGACGCTACTAGCGCCGCCACGCGGTCAACTATACAACTAGAGGGCGGGAAATTCAAAAGTTTCAAACAATTGAATGGATTGGATACTAATTGGATTGCAAAAATGAACGAAATTAAATTCCACCCTTGTAACTGCAATATCTCAGTCTAATACTATGGCTGAATGTACGTTCTTAAATGCATCACAATTTGACCACTTAATTTAAAGCGCATATGGTTAAATTAAAATTCCTACCTTGTAACTTGTCAGATCTGTTCTCCGTACTCGCAAATTTTTCCAATTACGTAGTCCATATCTGCGGCAGAAGTTGGCGGATGGCAGGTAACGACAAACCGGAAGAAATTCCCCTTATCCTTCACCGGAGAGTAGCCAATCATTAAGGTACCTTCACGCACCATTTTTTCTTTAATTTTTGGAGCAACCTTCAACGCGACATTTTCCAATCAGAAATCAAACAAAATTGCGGATTTGTATTGCATACCTTGTACAAGTTGCTCCACCAGGCATCATTTTCTTCTTGTCCACGCATTTTGTTAGGAATGTACCAGAAACAAACGCATGCAGTATCAATTCTGGGAATTACCAGGCGGAATCCTGGTTTAGATCTGATTGTCTCCAAGAAATATCTACAAAATATCAATTTAATAAACTTATGGCTTGCTAAATAATGCTTTACCTTGCACTTTCCAGGGCACTGTCGATCAATGAGGCAAAACCATTAGTGCCTCTTGCTTTCCACATAATCCAGAATTTAAAGGCATCCACTTTTCTTCCGCATTGTATACTTTTGTCGCCAGTGTCGTATCGGACATCGTAGAACTTATCCTGTTGGAAGAGGTAATTCGCTGATGCTGAGTTGCATTCATGCATTAAATTCTGTAATGATGCAAAAAATTAATTACAATTGTCAATTTGAAGTACTAGTGGCGCTACATTCGGTTGTGACATGAACTAACAAGTTTCAAAGATCAATTTTTGTATTCAATTGTAAATGTTCGTTCAATGAAGAAGTGGAATAACGATGAATTAGTAAATATTTACCTTGTGTTTTGTAATGAAGAACGAGCACTGTAACGGTGCTCCTAGCAACTTGTGTGGATTCCATGCAATACTGTCGCTCCTAAAACGGCGTTTTTAATGAATACAAGCCGTGAATCCCAACAAGGTAATACCTACATTTCAATACCTTGAAGTTTCTCGCGGTGTGTCTGCGATAGAATCAACGTACCACCAAGACAACCCTAAAACAACAACCAACATCTTAAAATCAACATTTTAGACTCTTGCGGATTCTTACATCAATGTGCATCCAAATATTGTACTTTTTACAGATGTGCGCGATCTCTTGCAGTGGATCAATGGCCCCTAAGACTGTGGTACCAACAGTAGCATTGACAAAGAGTGGAATTTTCCCGTTGTCCAAACAAGTACGAACAGCAGCTTCAAATTTCTCGGGAATCATTCGCCCCAGGTCGTCAGACTTCACTTTTACAAGATTATTGATTCCCATTCCAAGCCAATGCATTCCTTTCTGGATTGAATAATGCGCCTGCAAATTATTGCGTTAAATATCACGAAATTGAGTCATTCTTTTGTGGGTTACGAACCTGATCGGAAGTGAAGCAAACCAAGGCTGGTAACTGACTGACTCCTTCAGTCTTAACCTGGGGGAACCTCCGATAGCGCGCCATTACCATGCCATACATGTTGGCGATGCTTCCCCCAGGTGCTGACACCCCATCGCCGTTTTCGTAGCCGAAAAGCTCGAGGATGCGCTCGATCATGAACCCCTCACATAATGTGAACGCGGGGGCCACCTCGAATGTGTGCTGGTTCGTGTTGAGAGCTTCGGAGATCCACGTCGCACCAAGTCCGTAAAGGTCGACACCTCCATACAACTGGTTCCGGAAGTACGGATGGCGGGTCTTCACACTGTGTCGAATGATCTGTCGGCACAGCTCCAGGAGGTCGCTCGTCGAACGCGCCGTCGTCGAGAGGTCAAAATCAATGATTTTCTGTTCAAAAAACACCACATTAATTCAAATTGATTGTAATTTTGCAAGATATACATACTTTGAGGTCTTCTGGATCTTCATATTTAACAACGGATGTCTCCTTAGTCCTGGTGATTACGCACTCATCTTCGAGGAGTTTGTAGATAGACTCCAAGAAGGTCATCTCTTGCGCTTCGTTCGTGGGCTCCATTTTGGGTCTGCAGATGCTCGGGATGGCTCAATGAAGACCGGAATCTCGAAGACTTGTGCGACCCGCGGCCGCAACTCGCCGGTCTTATACGCACCGCGCCGCTGTGGGCCGGGCCTAGACGAGATGTCTGAAATTCTACGCAAACACAGCGCTCATATTTCAATGCATAATTAAATGTGTCACGCCGTGCGGCGCGATAACAGCGCGTATTGTTTGATCGGCGCTGTTTTTACTTGCACGCAGTCGAATTCAATTGACGACAAGAGTGCCAATAAGAATGGAAATCAATGCGTCAACACATTAGATTTCAATCGCGCACACCAAACAATCGCAGCAAGCTGTTTGAATAACACAAGATGGCCGCGCAACAAACTTTATACTTGACTCAAGCTGCGAAGATGCGTGAGGCGCATACAAATGAGCGTGCATAAATTTTCCTTACGAGTTATCTGTAGATTAACCTGGATCACAATGATACCACGAGCGATGGAATTGTTCACTTATATGTTGTTCACAAATGCATTTCAAATTCACTGCTTGTTGATCATCACAGAACTTATGTCAATTTACCTGCAAAAAGAAAGCAAAATTACCGATTGATACCTGTAGCGACACCTGTGAGATAAGCGTTTAAACATGCGTTCTGAATTTTGCCTAGCAACTTTTATCATTTCCTGTAATATCTTATTTAATTTATAATTGTTTAAAAATGAACCATCAGTGACATAACACTGCAAAAATAGTAAATAACCAACCGTAACCAGAAATTATACGTTTATCGGTTGGATAACAAGTCGTAAGTTTGGTGTTGATTAGCCTAAAAAATAAATTGTTTTAAAACTGCCTTGTAATTGTTGTAACAAATTAACTGCATGTAGTCAAAATAAACTCGAGCATACGGCAGCTGCATGTGCGTGCAATCGGCATAGAAATACCGATAAGAAATCATTAGCAAGTAAGGTTCAATTCATTACATTGCCATAATTAATTAACAAATGATGCAATATTTCAATGTTAATTCCAATGCACATCGTATGACTGTACTTTAAACTCTAGAAATAAAGTAGAACTAGGCCTTGAATAGATGATACCATCTTGATCTATGCTATTCTACGCTTTCAAATAATTTTTTTTCGCAACATTCAATTTTTTGTTTTTGTTTTTGAGGTTATGACTGCATAGCTTTGCAATGGAAACTTGAAATTGCCCCTTGCAGCTTCCCTTATGCAAAATCGAGTTGATTGCATTGAAATTTAATAGTATAGACGATTAATAACACACTAGTAGTTAATTACCTTTCGTCATACCTGTCGTACCTGGCTGTGTCATTACGAGTCATTCATTTGCAACGGTAACCCAATCTTAATGAATGATCGCTTCCTATTCGCGTCGACGACGAAGTCGATACCGCCTCAATTCGGCCGCTTCCACTCGTTTATTGTGGCTTTCATCGCGTATGAAGGTTAATACGATGGAATAGAAGCAAATTTCCTTGGGTGATTCGCGTCGGGCGCGTGCAATTCGCATAAATTCATCGTGCTCCAACCGCCGCAGTGACGTAACGGCCGTTGGATGAAATTGTTGTTGTTGTTGACTTGTTGCTCGAAGTTGGTGCCAGCGATGGTGGAATGGTAGCGATAGCAATCACACAATACGTTGACGTCGAACCAGCAGCAGGCAGGCAACTCGCGCGTGTCATTAACATTAATAATGCTCATTGTTTAATAACATTCGCAGGGCGATTACGTGCGGCAGGTGTTGCAAGTGCTGCGAATTCCAAGGAAGATGTCGTTTCGTGCTAATTGGGTGGCATAACCTCAAAGCTGGACGAACGAATCGCTATCTGTTTGCGCTGCGAATTATACGGCACACGTTCATCAAATTGTTGATAAACAAGCGATATTAATAGCTAATGCAGTGTGCGAAGCGCGCCGTTATCAAGGATAGCATTGTGTGCTCGTGCGAAAACTGGGCGGACGCGTCTGTTCGTTGTATTGGACGATTTTTTGTGCGCCTCGAGCGCATGCATGACGAACATCTCTGAATGCGAGCGGCGAACGATTTGCATTTTTCATGAATAATATGCGCCTGGTGCCCACCCGGCGGGCGCCCACCGTCGAGGATGCTCGCAGGAATCAAAAGTAAGCTATTTGGCCCTTTGCACAGCAGAAATTCATTGTTTAATTTGCAGAAATCAGCAGAGTCAATTCGGACAAAATGAGAAGAAGAAACCGCCCCCTAGACCACCACCGCCGAACTTCGCAGCAAACAAAAACAAAAGCAAATCGGCGTGGAATCTATCCCAGGATAATAAGACATGTTTGGTTCCATCGCTGATAGATTGGAGCCCACCCAGCTCACCCAAACCACACAAGTTCAATGGCAGCATATCGAGTTCATTCAGCAGCAGCAACAGCAGTCTGGCATCCAGCAAAAAGAGTTTCGAATATGAGTCTGTCAATCATAATGATTGGATTCAGGTAGCAAGCAGTACATTCTACCAGAAACCTTCTGGAAGTGCTCCTGGCTCAAGCACACTATGCCCAACTATTATTCGAGCAGCTCCACCCAAGAAGCCCCATAAGGTCACATCCACACCAAGCACATCAGCTTCAACATCACGTGAGGTATCACCATTACCGCCGTTTCTGGCAAATTTCAACAATATTCCACATACACCACCTTCAAGTCAGCCATCACCATCACCACAGAGAGAGAATCTCACTGATTCACCTCCCATGCCAAATATTCCGCCCCCAAGTCCACCAAAGGATGCATCAGAAATTGTGCAACAACCATTTGGGGTTGCTGTATATGACTACAACTCGAATCAACCCGGAGATTTGCAGTTTCAGGTATGAATGGCTTGTAGTTTAATCAAAATTCAGTCTGATTCATACCGTTCATTTCCAGGTTAATGATATTGTTTATTTAATTCGCAAAGTCAATGACGACTGGCTCTACGGTCGCGTTGACGATCAGGAAGGAATGTTCCCGAAGAACTTCATCGATGTGCAAATCCCACTGGACGCGAACGCCAACAGCGATTATGTGACAGCGCGTTACGATTTCGTGGCGCAAATGAGCGGAGATTTGTCATTCAAAGCGGGTGATTGCATTAAAATTTTGCGCTCTATTGATGGTAATTGGCTAATGGGTGAATGCAACGGTAATACCGGACAGTTTCCAGCCAATTTCGTTGATAGGATACCCAAACATATCTTATAGTGCACATGTAGTTTATAACTTGTAATTTATACTAGTACTTACGATATTAACGATGATACGAAGCAATATTGCTGGCTACAAAGTAACAAAGCATAGTAATATTAAGAAAAGCTGTGATTAATAACTAATTTTTGGATGAACTTCTATTTTTACAATAGGAAAACGCACTAATCACTTTTACACTTTCGAAATTCTGCTTGTAAGGCATTTTTGCAAGACGTCTGTGAAACTGTGTCACATTTCAAAAAAACACCGTCCAATCAGAGAAAATTATGCTTGATATTCGATATTTTGTAAATACTTCATATTTATAAATTGATAAAGATGAAATTATTCAGTTTTGTGTATTATTCAACCTTGTTTTCCAATTACAGAAAGCAAATTCAATGTGATTATTAGTTTTTCAAAGAAAATTAATTTACAAATTAATTATTTTTTCAGAATTGTATAACTGGTTGCATAAACTAATCTAACCCCATTTTTTTGGATTGCAAATAAATTATTGTTTTATAAATAATATTATAATAATTATCTATTCTTTTATGTTCTGACGGCAAACTCTCGATTTTAAAGCCAGAAATTAAAATAATTGTTGTTGAAAACATTCAATATGAGGTGAAAATGTATGACAAAACATTAAAATTGTGAACACAATTCAAATTTTACAATATAATCAATAAATACTCATAAAATTATTTGAAAAAATTCATTTATATTTTACGTAACCTTGTAATGAATTCCTACCCTTAAATAATTTAATAAGCGCTTCTGATCAAGGTTGGTTGACAACCACAATGGTTCCATAATTTAACGAAATTGACAATAAATACAATTTGCTAATTGCATCCGGCCGAGCGTGAGCTCGCTGCTGCACATGCTGAGGGATGAATTACGCAATAATTATTATAAATTGCTAAACTACAATAATTAAAGCTGTATCTACAGTTTGAAATAATTGGCATACATAGATCATATGCCACAAATGATGTTTTCCCCATATTTATTCGTTTGCTTCATCTGTTATTAATATTATCGATTTCTTAAATGTATTGCATGCAAACGCTGTAGCGGGCAAAGTATTTAGATCGCAATTGGTTGTTAATGAATTAATCATCGCTTTTCGCTAATTAGCATATGCTCATCGCTTCCATTCGTATAAACTAATAATGGTGTTTGCTTGCTTATCTAATCCCTGCTGTGTGCTTAATTACAAGTTTAAATACATATTTAAAAACGCAAAGCACGAATTGCAACATTTTTCTGTATCAAATATAACAATTGCTCGTGGCGCTCCTGTCGCCCCTAGTAAATAGCAAATTTATTATCAAAAATCTCATTTTTTCGCTGGCCCAAAACCATCATATTCATTTATCTGAAGAGACCATTATTTGTAAATGTAAATTTTACAGCCAGCTCATTCTTTCAATGTGACATTGTTTCTGAGGTTACTGTGCTACATGCAGTAACAAGTCAACTAATATTAACATTATTGGTGTAATTAACATAGCTAACTTATCAGTAACAACAAATTCCTTCATGAATTCAGGCAAACTTACATTATCAGTTATTTCTATAACCTAAACCTATATTAATGAATAGTTTGATATTAATATCACATTTACTTTATGTACAAATCAGTTTCTTGTTATATTCTACAAATCTATTCGCTTTCTAGTTCGTTTCAAGTTTCGTTTTTCTGGCGTTATCCTTCAAATTTTAGCATTTATACATTAAAAATGCTAAATAACCTTTATCCAAGCTAATTGTTATTAAATTTTGTGTTTTTCCACCTGTTTTCATGTACAATTCCCAGCAAATTCAACTGACTTATATAATTTGCATTAAATTGTGTTTAGAAGTCTGTAAAAATGGTTGTTTCATTGCATGGGAAATATAACATCAAATTACAAGCTGTAATTTGTACATTACAAATATCTAGTCTCCAGGTGCATTTGGCAATGCTAATCAGGCCTGTATATTGGTATCTTCGGTAGGAATTCAATCAGAATAACATATTCCATCATTGAAGAGGAGTCACAATGCTGCTTGGATAATCTCCAATGCAATCCCAGCTTGTGATACAGATAACTATTCTCCCATTCTAACAATTTGTTCAATGAGTGTTGGGTCTGTAAGCAAATTGATTAATAAACATGTCCTCAAAATGCACTGTCATTGTTATTCTCCTTACCCTTTTGCTCAGGCAGATTACTGGCCACAGTGAGCATCCTAATGTACAACAGCAGCACAAGCAGCCACAAAACAGCCATTTCACATTCACAGGCAGAGTTTTCTTAAGCACACTGTTGATTCTCAGTACAGTTTCTTTGAACTCCTCTGGTGCCACTCTGGATACCAAGCCACAAGGGAATTCTGTGCTAAATCTATTGCTAAGGCCAAATCTAAAAACGGACGAATGAACGAATTGATGCATCAATGTAATGTGTACTTACACAGTTATGTTTCCAGCACCTCGAATAACAACTGGATCTGGCACAAGGGTAACATCCGCGTGCTCCACATCAGCGCCGGGATTTTCTTCTTCGTCTTCATAGTAAATTGCATCAAAACCTTCCATTTATAACACTCTATGTTTACGATCTACTGGACGAATGCATTAGTCTCCGTTTTGTAAATTTTCAGTGCGTTTTTGGTGGTTACTGGAACAACAATGATATTTATTTGACCATTGCCCGTCGAGTAGCACGTTGATGAGGATGTTGCTGATAACGACTTGAAACTCCAATGCGATTTGAGCGGCCCCAAAGTGTTGTGTTGCACGTAAAAAATACCATGTAACTGCGCCACCAATTTTCTATGTCGTATGATACGTAAACAAATGGGATTCTAATGTACTTGTTCTTTGATTTTAGCGATTATAAGCAATTAGCCTTTCACAATCTTCTATACAAGGTCTTTTGATATTTGATAAACATATTGTTGTGAAAAATTAACAACCCGCTTAATTAGCACGATTATCTTCTATTTACAGGCGGCGTAATTCGTCACATTTACGTCCGTTGCTGTTTATCGTTCGAATTATGGAAGACAAATTACCGCCAGCTGCAGCAACATGTAAGTTTAATGCACTTGTAGTGTTTCTTAAGCCTAATTGGATGTAATTACAGCTTTACCCCCAGTGGGCCCTCATGGGCCACCTGCAGGACACCCCCTTGTGACCCCAGGATGGAATGATCCTCCACCAATTACCCAAAGTATATCACATACAGGACCTAAGCGAATTCTAAATAAGAGGGTTGCTTTTCCTTTGAGCACATCAGTACCTCCTACAGGACCCCCCTTGGCAAATCAGATGTTGGAGGAGGTTGTTGCCAACTTTAAATATGCAATAGGTCAAAGTCAAAAGACAAGTTGTGATATAATGATGGAGATTGATCGAATAAGTATTAACTGGCATGGGGCAACCTGTAATGATAATATAAGGGGGTTATTTTTGCAAGCCAGTAGAGATATTAAAAATGGTAATCTAGGAAATGCAAAAGCCATTCATCAACAGTTATCTGCAATGTCAGCAAGTGGCTGGTTCACAGTATTTTTACATAATGTAATTATGTTGCTGACTCCTCAATGCAGTTAACCCCAGTGATAAGACTTCTTTCATACTTCATAATTGTTAATGAAACCTATTTTATTGCATTATGTAATTAGTGTTTCTTTGATTAATTGTAAGTTGTACTCCAAAAAATTATTAAATTGATTATGTAAGTTTTATTTGTACAACAGCATTTTGAGACTATGTAATTAATACATTTTATGCTACCAAATTTTTCCATTCTTCTTTTATTTCATCAATAATAGAATTCCAAAATTGGCTTTTAAAATTAATTCCAAATATTGATAAATTCGAAAAACATTCTAAACTATAGACAACTTTTCTTACAAATTCTCATCACTAACGGTCTCCTATAGGAAATAGCTGCACCTACGGATTGCTGCATAACAATTTACTACCTAATGTAAGAAATCTGTAAATAACTTCAATAAAACAGTTTTCTGGAAATTACTTTTGGAAAAGTGTAGCAGGTCGAGATATAGAGGTCATGCGTGTACTCAGCGCGAAAATTTAATTGTTTTAGCATGTTTCTCCACAAATTGGCAAAAATACTACATAAATATGACACTCCAGACGTTTAATTTACTAATATACGTATGTATTAAGTCAACAAATATTTGTGTTATTGTGTTCAATCAGGTTTTCCTCGTGTAATAGATTGTCCATTCCCCAGAGTGGCCTAACAATAATATTGCTATAAAATACAACAATTCTGAAGCAGTTTTACACGACAACGAAATTCGCTAACTTAAAAAACATACTTCGACGAGCACAGAACCACACCGGCAAACAATTCATACTTCCTTAACGAAATTGACGTGTTAGGCCTAGTTTACAACATTGCTCTAGGCAAATCGAGAAGACAGAAGCATTCATTGGGACGAATCAACGAAGAAGCGTATTTTACATGGGTTTCAGTGGGTGCTACAGCAATCTTATGTAGATTTAACAAGCCAATTGCAAAGGATGTCCTCTCTTTTCGTCCGTGATGTGTGTGCGCTCCTGGAATCGTTTCGGGACTAAACGATGACGCTGCGTCGGGTCGTTTTGCCATCGGGTGCGTACTGCTCCAGATCTTCCGGTTGTGCATTCAGCGCCGAATAGTCGACAGGAAACAAGGCAGATGAGAGCGGCAGTGGCGCGGCGCCGAAAATATATTGTCCGGGACCGTTCGGGTACCGACCCAGCAAATAGTTCGAAAAGCAGAGTCGATACGCCTTGAAGTTAAGTGCATGGTCGCCATTCTGCAAAATGAAGTCGTAAAATCCAAATTATAAACATCGTATTATCAACATCGTTAACGAACTGGCAAATATGAATGGGATTTAATTAGATGGAAACGCAAATAGCCCATAAAACGATATCCAAGGATAGAAGTGTATCAATTCATAATTAGCACGTTTGCTCAATTATCATATGCGAGCTAAATAAAAATGATATGATAAACAGGAAATATGCGATATTCTTTTAATGGAAATTATTGCGTTATCGTTGAATTAAAGACATATTGCGTCAACGATAAGTGATATTTGATGAAGGAAAAATACCATATCAAGAATGATAAAATGCACATGCAGTTTGGGTTGCCTAGGTGTACCTCTTATGATGTTAATTTTCGTATAAAAGATGCATAAATGTTGATCTTTTTGAGACCATACTTACAGATGTCATTGCTTGATAGGATGTGTCGAGTATTTCACCAACTTTGGTTGTATCCAGGCAGAGCACCGAGGAATAATAAGCGCTGAGTTCATCGCGTGTGATAATACCACTTCCGCTGCGATTGACGACTTGGAAAAGCACTTTGACGAAGTATTGCAACCATATGGGGAAGTCCGACAGGTTTCTGCTGCCGGATATTAATTGTGCCCACTTGAACAGCCAGCCATCAATTGTTAAATATGATTGCTTATTGACTTGAAATCCTGTAACCAGAAAAACAATCGTTACATACCGGATTATGCAACAGAATCCATGGCAGAAAGGATGGAACGTACCTAATTTTTCATCGGTAAAATCTTGTAGAAAAGTATCAATAAATCCGCGTTCGATTTCTCGAAGAATATTACATTCTGGAGAATACTGATCCCAGTCAGCAAAATGTCGTAGACGCTGCAACGATAGGCAACTTAATCGACACGAAACAAACAAATTCGAACTGGAATCAGCAAGCAACTTACCTCGATGAGTGTTTGAATGTCCTGCTCGCTGATGAGCTCGTCCTGGTCGTGGTCCAAGAGTGTGGTAAAAAAGTGCGAAAATTTATTGCTTTGGATTGGTGTCAGCTGGTAGACGCCGCCCTCGGTGCCGTCGGAGCCGTCCATGTCGACGCTGAAGCGATCGACCCATGTGGCTGGAAACAGCGAAGCGCACATGTTAATATAATAACGCGCTCGCATCCCCCATCAGGAATTAATTTGCACAATCAATTCATACACTCCATGACGAGGCCGCGTACGTCACGCTCAGTCATACGCCAACTGCACGCATAAACCAACATGCAAAATGATGCGAGAAAACATCGGACTACTCACACTTTACCTCCGCCTCAAAAAAATACATGGTACTGGGGTTGCACTAACCGGCTAACAAACAAAAAGTCGAAAGAACACAAATCGCAGATGGTGCATTTGTGATGAGTGATGGACGGTTTTGCATTCGCACTCAGAGAGAGAGTTGTGGGAGTCGGTGCACTACGTTCGGTGCGGTGCATGATGCCAAAAGGCGCTTACTCCAAACATGAACGCTCCAGCCACTCTCCTGGCCGCCGGCTTTGGCGCCGCTGGCGTCGACGCCTTCTGCGTCCTTCGCGCCCGGAAGCGCCGGGTCGTATTCGGGCAGCGTGCGCCACCGCTTCAGCAGGTCGCGTGTTCTGTCGCGGGTGCGGTCGCACGCATGCCGCCAATTTTGTATGATGCGATTCGGCACTTTGTGCGGCTGCCCATCGGCGCTACCCGCGCTGCCGATCGACTCCACGTCGGCACGTTTGTCCTCCTTGATCTTCACCGACAACTTCCCGGAGGAGTTCATGCTGCGCAGGCTGTTCCTCGAATGGGGTGGCGCCGGCTCGCGCTGGCTGCTCTCTCTACTACTAACTCTAGACATACTTGTTTCATCTAGCTCACCATCCATGGTCAGTCAATGCAGCAATCAAATTAATAATTCAACCAATCCAATAGGCACACAACCCAATCAGTAAGTAATATGAGAGAGGCACAACTCTAACTACCACAAAATGGAACAAAATGACATGCAGATTAGGTATGGATTAGCCTCGCAATTCCATTAGGTCTGCTCAATTAGTCTACCTCCATCTCCATGTGCTTGTACTTTCAATTGCATTAGTTTTGCCTCCAAGATTATTGATGAATGTATTGCAGGGATTGGTTGTCCTTGTGATTCCAGTATAATTGTTTGTTCACTAGTAATGGCACTTTAATGGTTTCTAAAAACAACAGATCATTTTCAAAATGAGGTTATGTTAGGTGCAAGAAAAATGGGACTATACTTACATTAATTGAAGAAATATTGGTTTAATAGCTAGTCAACAAGCTGCCCTTGAGGTCCTTGAGGAATTGAATGATAAATTGCTTAGTAGTTTTGTATTGCACGTACAAAGGAAGGCAAAGCGGTATCCGCATCCGGTACTTTATCCTAGGTCTCGCTGGATGACCAAATTAGGCACCACAAACCTGCTTTGCAGCGTGGAATCCTGCAAATAGTCACACACTACACCAACAACCCTAAACCCTTCAACCCTTACGAGCCCCAACTTGATAACGATCATAAATCTGATAAAATATTAGGGCAACTTCTAAAAGGGAAAGTAGGTCTAGTTGCAGTTTACACATTTACCGACATTCCTTTTAGCTAATTTAAAAAAAATGCACCTATTGGAAACCACTTTTGCAATATTTCCCAACTTCTTAGTCTAATTAGATCTTACAGATAGTTACTATTTTAAAAATGAGATTATTGTTTATTTAAATTCTATAATTGTAGTTTCTCACAAATTTACGGTGGCGCACAAAGCGCTAAATTGGGGATTTTCATTTAGGGAATTGTTCATCTTATGCCTAAGTCTGCTACTGCTGCTCCCAGTGCGCGTTGTTATGAAGTAAAATTAAGAAATGATCAATAACGTCGTCGTTCTAATTAAATTGTTCGCGATTTTATGGCAATAAACATACCAGTTTCTATGTTCGTACGATGCAAATAAAGCACCTGTTACTGTGTACAACCACATTACTCAAAATCTACCGTAAGTAATATCTTTATCCTTGCCGCAGGACAATAAGGAACTGAAAATGTCCCTGTGAAATTATAACAATTGTGTATTTTAGATGTCCACGGACATTGTGTCGACATCCACTCGCGAATCGTATCGCAGGGCTTGCATTACGTCCCAGGAGGCACAAATCCATGCACCCTCTGCATCTGTGATAAGGGAGGGCCCAAGTGGTGCAAGTCAGTGTTATGCTCCCCACCTCAGGTAAACTGTTATTTGCTATCATATTGTTATGCAAATTAAACAATACTGTTTTAGAATTGCAAGTCATTTCAAGTGGGCAGCTCTTGCTGTGAATTCAAATGCTTAGATGACATCTTATCACATCATGAAAAGTATAAGGAAACCTATGATGTTGCTCTTCGCTTTATTGCAAGCACTGTGACTGCAGTCCTGTCAATTTCATTACTGTTCTTCCTGTACAATCGACTCAAGCGGAACAAATCGCTGCAGCATCACAATCATCAGCATGAGGAGCAAAGGAATCTGAGTAATGTAGGATATATAGCTGGGAATTTTGGATATAATCAACATAATATTGGGTAGGATATCAAAATGGCGGCCATTTTGTTTAATGCAACATTTTATTAATTCTTGAATTGTAGGTATCTGGGTTCGGGAAACAACGAAATCGAGATTCGCTATGAGGAAACGAACACGAACTTCTCGTTGTGGAAACCACCAGGAAATTACTTTCCTCCAGGTGAAGCGCCGCCTCCATACGAGGAGGCGATGCGCAGCGCCCAGAATGATATCTCCCACAATATACAGAATACAACCACCCATAATACGCTGATCAATTCGTTATCATCAGCGTATCCACAAGAAATCAATCCGGCGTTGATTTGCAGGCATGAAGAACCTGCTCCACCGACGACGACGACGTCGGCGATGACGAACCACGCCGTTAGCGAAATCCCCAACATTTCGAGCAACACCCATCAGTACGTCAATGTGCGCGTGCAGGTACAGCACAACGACCATCACCATCATCACCACCGGAACAAACACGAGCATAAATCGGCGAAACCGGAAGCCTCCTACGAGAACATCACCGCATTAAAGCATTGTGCGCCGACCTCCACGTCTGCCTGCGGCCCCGTGGAGCGGCCCACCAGCTCGGGTATTAACAGAACAGCGTATCATCGCAGTCGAAGTCGTGGGTCTGCAAACACCCAGACGCAAACGACCGGAAATGCCGGACCGAGCGCGTCTCTGCTCGAGAATTACGAGCGCGTCCAGCACAGCGCATTGAGCAACGCGTTCTCGCATCCGCATCATCAATACGCGAACTTTACCAATAACAATAAGACTAAAGTAAGTGATACGTACAATATGCGCGCGGATGTGAAGCGCAGCACGCATCGAACACTGCCAAAAAACCTGCGCGAGCTGCTCTCGAATGCGGACGTTTTGAAGATCGGTAGCGCCACGGTCGCCGTTGCAGGCAATTATCCTGGAAGTCAGCATAAGGTCGCATTCGAAACGCCCGCATCGACTCCGCGCGTAACATTCGCGAATACGCCTCCAACGCAAATGGAGTCCGTCAATGCACCAGCTCCATTATCAGCTATCACCAGCTCGCTGGAGGAGGTGCCCGCGACGACCAGCAAAGAACCAAAAACGTTGCTGACTTATCAATCTTTATCGCAGGACGAAGAAGATTACAGGTATGATACGGAAATGACGTTAAACAATGACATTAAATTTGCTGTTTTTAGAAGCGAATGCGAAAACTGTAAAACAGTTCTTTCCGCTGGTGATGACGATGGGGAGGCTATGAATGAGACGATGTCCTTGCAACGACGTCCTCTTTCCGAATCTGGCTACGAATTGTCTTATCGGACGTCGTTGACTCTGCCCACAAATTGTAGAAAACAACGGTAGGTTTATAGGCAACTTAACATAATGATTTAATTTTGACGTACTTTAATCAATTTTTGTAGAAATTATCCTTGTTCAACAAACAATCGAGAAAAGTGGTTCACATCAATGCAGGAGTCGAGCAGCGAGGAATCCGATTAATCTGGTAGGCTACAACTTCTGAACATTACCAAAAACACGTCAAAAGTACAAATTTGTTGTTAGTACAGAAACAAAAGTATTTCAGTTTTATCAGCTGCCCTGAATCTAAATTCAATTATAGATTAGTGGCACTAAACGTAGAACGTAATTCCGGGAAATATTTCGAAATACTCATAGTTTTATGAGTGCCATTATCGAAAATCTCAATTTTATTTACGATGACAATGATACTCATTGATTGAGTTACGAATTATGTGATATTTTCAATTATTCCAAATCGCTCAGTTGTTACGTCTATTTGTAAGTGTTATTTTAAAGAGCATTTATTTTATAATCAGCGTTTACATGATTTTAAAATTCCGGAAAGCATGCGAATTATTTATGACGTTTTTGGATGAGAATTCTATCCATGATCGTCTCTCGTTGACGATAACGATAAACGGAATAGATTTAAGCGATATATGAATAAAAAATAGTAGATATTAAGAGACAAATGAACAAATTCGAATATAATATGTAATTAAACAAACGCGAAAGAGACAAAATGGCGACAATGTGTTCAAAGGACCTGATTTCAAGGTTCTAATTGCATTTAATCGAGGATTCAGAATTATATTAATGATGAATTGGCGTAAATTCCATTTGTTTATTGTAACAACCGGCTGGATTTTGTACGACGAGTTGTCACGAGAATGACGTAGTAAATGTGTTTAGACATTAACCAAATTAATGTATGCATTTAATATACGATGGCGAACAAATTGGTATCATTTGATGCATTCCAGACAATAATTGGCCGTGATCCTTGGTTCAAAAACGATATAGTTCAAAAAGAAAACTCTAAAATATGATAATTTCAAGTTGACGCCAAAGATTTAGTTTTAAAAGTTATTCGCGCTATCGAGGGGATAATTAATTAAAAGTAAATACGTCAGAAGAAAAATAAATCTGTTTGTATAATATGACTGCTTAACTTTTGTACATGTAGAATTCCTTGTAATTATACTCGGATATGAATGTGCATAAGTAACATAGAAATGAGGTACAAATAAGGCGTATAAATAAAAAATTCCAAACGTACACGAGAGCACGAATGGCAACAAATTAGTATAAAATAGAGATAGTTTCAGTCACGTTGACATTTTTGGTACTCAGAAACCTAGCGGATTGGCTTGAACAATGCCCTTCTCCTTGCACACATTCCTCGAGATTGTGCTCAACTTTGTATAGTTCACCAAATTCTTACCAGTCGCGATTTGCTTCAGGTTTTGTGCAACACGTTCAGAAGCCTGAAAATTATACACATGAGTTTTGTCATTAATTTATGTTAATAATTAAGGGTACCTCTAGACACCAAGATTCAGTCATGAGTTTTTCATGTTCAGCACTTGGAAGATTCGCGTTCAGGGATTTTGTTGCTCGTGATAATGCAGCTGTACTCGTTGTGATATCAATGGCGCAGTTTGCAAGACGATTCAGGATGAATTGTTCATCAACGATGCTTTTGCCGTATTTGATAAGAACCATTTCGACAGATTCTCCAAACGAATCCAAACTCTGCAGCGAAATAATATCGTTGTTAAAGTAATGATTAAAATTATTGATTTAAACAATGATAACTTGCCTTAGCAATTAAGTTAGCTGAAGGTGCCAACTCCTTGTGCACCAGGTGATCCATGGACGGTGGCGTCGCGAGTCCAACCTTGCGGACGACGCGCTTGGAAGCCTCCTCGAAGATGAGGCCCAAATTGGCAGTGGGGTTCTTGAACGCGTTCTGTAACTCCTTCAGATGCGCGCCAGCGTATTGGATGCCTGTGAGGGCAACGAACAAGCGCAGAATGTCGTTGGTGCCTTCGAAAATGCGGAAGATACGTAAATCTCTGAGGACGCGCTCCAGTCCTGTTTCCTTCATGAAGCCCATGCCGCCCATGATCTGGATGGCTTCATCGCAGACGAACCACGCCGCCTCTGAGGCGAACACCTTCGAAATGGCGGCCTCCAGGTGATAATGCTGCGACCCCATGTCCATGTTGCCCGAAATCATGTACGCCATCGACTCAGTAACGAATTGCAGCGTCGCCATTCGCGCAATTTTCTCCTGGATCGTCCCAAAGCTGTCGATGTGCTTGCCGAATTGCAGACGCTGTGTAGCGAAATCGACGGCTTTCTGCGTACATGCACGCATTGTACCTGATAAACAAGCGGCCATTCCGAAGCGACCGTTGTTCAGGATGTTCATGGCGACCTTGAAGCCTTCTCCAACGCCACCCAAAACGTTCTCCACAGGGATCTTCACGTTGTCGTAGTACACCTCAGCGGTGTTGGATGCTTTGATGCCCATTTTCTTCTCAGGAGCGCCGTTGGTGACGCCACCAAAAGAGCGTTCGACGATGAATGCAGTTACTTTATCGCGGGTTTGACCTGTCTTGGGGTCCTTGATTGGGGTTTGGGCGAATACTGTCATGATTTCGGCAAGCCCTCCGTTACTGATCCAGATCTTTGATCCGTTTAGGATGTAATGCTTGCCATCATCAGACAAAACAGCTCGAGATCTACAAAATCATAAAAAAAGGATAATTCATAAATCCTGAATACAAAATGGCGTGGAAATCAGGATTTTCTATCACAAAAAAGTTTAAACAAATAACGTACCTAATTGAACCAGCATCAGAACCAGATGAAGGTTCCGTCAAGCAGAATGCAGCATAATGTTTTCCCGTCGAAACCATTGGCAGATACTTCTTCTTCTGAGCTTCATTACCATACAGCAAAATTCCTTTGAAACCAATTGATTGATGAGCACCCAATGTGATACCCACTCCCAAATCATGCATTCCAACAACTTCAACAAGTCGTGCATATTGTGTGTTGCACAGGCCAAGACCTCCCAACTCTTGAGGTACTTGTAATCCAAAAGCACCAAGTTCCCAGAGAGCCTCCAATGATTTCTCATCAACCTTCTCATTTGTATCATTCTTTGCTGGATCATTGACTTCCTAAAATAAAGATAAATCTCTCAGTAATGATCATTATTCCCTAAATGTAAATAAATTCAACAAATCTATGCAAATCTAATTTAGAACTAGATATGCACAAGGCACAACTATTTATATAACTTGTTTATGATTTGGCTATCATTCTTGACCTTTGAACCAAACAATTACTGGCACATGCTGTATGCTTATGCTGCAGAAATGAATGTTTACCTCAAAAAATTTAGACATAGGATCCACAAGCATCTGAATGGTCTCTTGTTGCTCTTCATTCAAAGGGCTGGGATAGGGGAAGACTTGGCTGCTCTGCAGTTGGCCACGAAACAGATTCATTGTGAATGACATGTTCTCTTCAGGTGCCTTTGCTGGCTTCTCATTGTTTGTCACAGTTTTGAGTTGGGCTGGCGTTGTTGCAATCAACCTGCACATAAAGAATTTGTGATAATAACTTTAGAATTTATGGAATGAATTAGTAAAAACGTGTACACCATGTTGTTACTGTTAATAACATGTGTAAATATGATCTGTAAACAATACCTTTGCAAAGCCAATTGGTTTTTGGCAAGCTTGGAGAGTTGCAGGCTTCCTCGCAGCATGTTGGAACTAAGATTTAACTATGTACAAAACTTTCAAAAGACGCGAAGGAATGGAACAATTCAGGCAAGCGCAACGAGGAGAATGATTTGCCACTCGACTCAATGAGAATCAACACGTATTTCGAGCAGTTGAAATGTATAAATAATGAACTTTGGACTTTGCACAATATACACAAGTACTCGGCCTCAAAGCAGGTAATGGTGGGATGAAATGAGTGAAATCGCTCGATTGTGGGCCCCGCAATTCGATTATTCACTAAATTGATGTATACACAACTGATAAAAATAATGATAATTGATGCTACAGCTAATTTTAAGCCTAAATAGTGCAGAAGCAAATAAGTTTTAGTGACTAGCACACGTGATATCGTTTATGTACTAAATGTGATGGCTTGAAAATATGTCAGAACTTTTCAAGGGTGGGGTGTAAAATACAAGTAAATCTTATTCAAAATACTGTTTATTAATTATTTCAGATATAAATTCAATTTGGTTTCGTTTGTTCGACCATCGAGGATTTTTAAGCGGAGAAATTCAGTATCTCCTTCGTGAGCTTGAAGTATGTAAACATTTTGAGGTTATGTTTGTGCTAACTTTTACGTTTTTCTAGCAAAAACGAAATGATAAAGAAGTAGAGGAGCTATTTGTTATACTTGAAAACATTACTGATATCAAAGACACCCAGGTGGACCGCGCCAAACAGTTAATCGACTCGTTATATCCACAAGCAAGAGTGAATTTAGGACAGGCCCTACAAACCAGCAAAGCTATCGAAGACATTGAGCAGAAGTACAAGGAGGATAAAACCCTGGAGGAGAACCGTCAGAAAAGAAAAGAAGAGTGGGAACAGTTCATTGAAGGCATTAGTGATAATTGTTCCCAGGTAGATATTACTTTTGAGCAGAAAGAGGCAGAATTGAGGAAGTTCTACAGCGATTTAGAGGCAAAGCTACATCTAAGCAACTAAAATGATGACACAGCCTTTGTCAGATGCCCAAATTCTCTACAAACCCTCCAAGGACCTTCTGAAATTTATCAGAAGTCTAAAACTTGCTGAAGAGAAAGAGGTGCCATATGGAGTTTTAAATATCTGTGGCAAAGCAAAAAAGGAAGATATAAAAGAATTACACAAAAATACAAATGTAGAATATCCAACCATATTGCAAACAAGTGATATTGAATTCATAAATAGTTTGGATTTGGATAAGGAGGAAGTGGAAGCTGTGAAATTAACTCCTAAAGTTGTCAGTTTCAAGAAGTCTGACAAATTCCTTAATTTTGAGGATCTTACATGGCTGCATAAGTACATTGAGCAACAGAATGAAAATGCAGGCTCTGAAGGAGAACACATATATTTTCATAAGCTGTTTCAAGGGACTGAAATCATCCTGCCTAAGAATGAAGAAGTTCCTAGGAGTGAGGAGCTAGAGGCTAGATGTGTGAAGCTAAGGAATCAACAGGAAAATCAAAGGTATAGATCTATGACGAAAAACGTTGATAATACAAGGCAACATCATCCTGAAGACACCATTTCCTATCAGAGTAAGTAGCTATGATGATTTGCAAATTTTAACGGTCGTTGTGGTCACACACCACAGGTGGCGCTAGTGGTACTAAAAGAACTGAAAATTCATGATGAATGCTGTGAATTGTGAATAATGTTACATTTTAATTATAGTGAAACAAATCAACACACAGCTCATAGCAGTATTCCAATTTGTGGTCTCCGTGCTGACTGGCTTCACGTTTGGGTTCTTGGGCATCGAGCTGATGATCGGCGATTTGGACTTCGGCTTTCGCCTCCTACTGGGCATCATTTGTGCATTAATTATTGCCCTTGCTGAGCTGTACTTCCTGGCCAAGAAGCTGAATGAAGATGTGGATATGATGTACCAACCAACTGCAATCACAAGCAACCACCAGAATTCCAAAGTGAAGAGTGAATGATGTCCAGCAATGATGGTAATATGTTAAGGTCATACATAGTCATAGTTAACAATGTTCGAACAGCATTAGTCATATGGTATGGTGAAAGAAGTGAAGTTATTTATGTACTTGTCACGTTAAACGATAATATTATTAATTACATATTAGATTATAGTGTACAGAGTGTCCTGCCCAATTCATGCTTCAAGAGGCAGTGAACACCAGGTTAGACTGCTGGTCCAGGAGGAAATTCTATACTTTATGATGCAAATAGCCTGGAATTGCTTTCGTAATGGGGGCAAGCAGTATGTAAATATGGCTGGAGAAGCCACCACGGAGCGTTGCGCGCGTTTGTTTTTAGAACCGCAAACGCGTGAGCCGCAATATGTTATGATTCCTACTTAATCAAATGCAATAAAAACTAGTAGCGCACTGCACGCCGCTTTTGTTTCGAACGCATTGGCGTGGAGGCACGCACGACCATGCGCTTCGAGTGCAGTGCGCTGCTTTTTCGGCCTGCAAGCAGTGCCACATTTAGCCCGCAAGCATTTTATGAAGTGCTTCTCGCTTATGCCCGCTGTTATCTGAAATGGGCCCCTCGTTTGTTTCCGAGGCAGGCGGCACCGTCTTCGATGCAGCATGCACCGCGTCATTGACCGTCTCCATTCAAGTGCGCGGCCTCACTTTGAGAATCGCCTCCCTAAATACTAAATAATTCAGCTTCAATCATTCACGTTTGTATGCACTTGCCTCAACGCGGTGCACATGTCTTCAGAACGGACAGCAAATCGTTACTTCTCAACGATGTTAACGATTCATTCAATTATTCGTTAAGAAATACAACTTTGAATACAAAACTATAATTGTCATATTTTAGCATCCACTGATGTAGAACGCTGTAGATGCGCCGGAGAAATTATCAGCACTTTGCATGATATCAACATCTATATGCGGGGATTATCAACGTCGGCAATTTGTCATGCAACGCAACGGAATGCATCGATGCATCGGTCGGGTGATAATTGCAAGAAGGCTGCAGATATGGATAATCTTCATCGGTGTTGCCAGCCGAGTGCCACTTATTTATAACGCAACAATTCCGTTCGGACGCGGCTGGAGTTGTTGCAGGCGAAGAAGGAAGGAAGCGCAAAAGGAAGACTTGACGAGATGAATCAATGAACGTGGAAATGTTCTTCGAGCTCTAGTTATAGTGCTCTACTAATTCCCTGATGCCGTTGCGAGCTGAAAACGAAGAGAAAAACAAACGGCTTGCAATTATACATAAGTTTTTTTTTCCAGCTCGTGCATGCAAATGCCAATGGGGCAATTACGTGCGAATTTCGCATTTTCGCTTATTAGTTAATTGCGCACTGCTATTTAGTTTTCTCCGAAAGGAAACGAACGAGCAGTTCTAATAGGAAACGCAAGTCCAATGAAATTCATTGATTTCCAACCGAATTTTGATGCGTCCAAGCTTTCAATTCGGTTCTAATTGCGTAATTTGTGTTGATAAGGATTGAATGATGGAAATATTCTCGTCTCGTCCTTGCGACATTCGTTAACTGCAAGATAACTAACTCGTATATGTTTATTCAACATGAATACAATAGATTATTTATTTATGGATGCGTTGCGCTGGGTGAATGCATCAGCTGTTCAGCTTTTGTACACACGCGTGGAGGGTAATTGCAATTTGTTGGCTTAAATAAGCAAATAACCGTAGGGCGACCAGAAATGTACACAAACAACAAGAAGTTTCACGTCCATTGCTTGTCAACATGTCTCTTGGAAATTGGCCTGAACGCATCAATTGTTGTTTGTTTAGACGATGACATTTGTATACTTCTTTGTGCGTTTTAACGTTCTTCAATGTTTGCAACATGAAGTCACATATCATTAGAAAGAGAATTCAAATTCCCATGCAATTCTCAATAATTGTTGTTGTAGTTTTTGAGATATCAGACAAAATGTCCAGAAATCACTTTAACATCTGATTGAATTATGGAATTGAAAAATGTAATTATCATTCATTCATCGATGATGGAAGTAGCAATATGCAGGTTTATAATAATCAAACAACTATGTTATCATTGTGTAAACAAAATGGAAGCCATCAAACGCATAGATTTCAACCACATCGCATCAAAAACATGTGCCTGTTAAAAATGCACAAAAACGCTGCGCTTGTCAGCCAGAATTTCGGCGTTGGCATGAACAATCCGAATACTTCACATGGCTCATTTGCTCGGCTGGAGCATCAAATCATGTCAGCCAGCTCTCTCGTACTGCGGGGACATTGTCGCGTTGTTGTTGCTGGCTCGTTCGTCGGGCACATTTATTAAGAATGCAAGAAGTGCCGCATTGTGTTGGTGACATTCGAAATGAGTCATGTATCAACGGGGCATTCGCGTCCTTCCTGTCTGCTGCCTGCTCCGCTGCAGCCAGCCATCACCATTGCAATCGCCATGCAGACATCTCGGATTCGGTGCCTCATAATAATAATACATAATACATCAATCGCTTTTTTACGGCCTGTACGTTTCGACGTTGTATTGCTTTCTTTCTTTCTGTACGCAATGCGTCGTTNTGCAGACATCTCGGATTCGGTGCCTCATAATAATAATACATAATACATCAATCGCTTTTTTACGGCCTGTACGTTTCGACGTTGTATTGCTTTCTTTCTTTCTGTACGCAATGCGTCGTTTATTGGTTATCGGATGAGTCAAACTGGAAGATGGCTTTCCATGTAATTTATTTATTGTCGCTAAAGTTTTGATATGAAGTTGGAAGCAAAAGTGTAATTTGCGCAAGAATGATAAGGAATATCAGCGAGTTTTTAAATGTCTCGTTGAATGTGACTCGGTATGAGGATATTTATAATAGATTTCGTGGAATTATGATGAGAGAACAAAAGGATAATTAATTTTTTGAAAGTTTATTGACCATATGATGTTTTACATTCGTTTTAATGCGGATTTCGCCGAGTTTTGATAAGCGTTATCATGATTTTATTATGGAAAAGTAAAATATGAGTGAATTTTAATTACTTGGTGATATTTTTATTGAGATTTGTTTGGAAACAATGGAGAAATTCAGGTTTAAATTATTATTGGTGTCAAATTATTGATTCCAAATTTATTTGATTATTGATTATTTTCGTGGAAAACTGATAAGAGATAAGACTGATCGCTTTACAGTTTCTGAAATTACGATTCTTTCTAAATATTTTGTAACAATTTCATTGAAATATGTCTCAAATTAATGGACACAGAGAATTATTTTTTTTTTCTTTTTTAACACATCAAATCACCATAATTGATGTCACTTTGAAGGCATTTTACAACAAACTGATAACAGATATCACTGATATCTTCACCCATACATAAAATACGACTGTTTGTAAACACCCAGTAGCAATCTTATTGAAATTCGTCGTAAAATATCGTCACAGCAAAGCTTTCAGAACGCCGTTAGAATCGTATTGAATTTCACTCGACGGAATTTTTACAATTTCATAATATTGTACCATTCGTTCACTGGCCAATAACGCTCATTTCTTCAACTTCTTCTTCTTCGGCTCTTTGTGGGCGCACATCCGAGAGTGTGTAACTTGAGCGTAAACATCCTGTCTATGGGCAATCTATTGAAATTTCCGTCTTGGAAGCGTTCCAAACTCCAAACCAAAACGTCGTTATAATATATATTCTGCACCAAAAGAGAAGTCTTTCTTGCCGAAAAGAAAGTGTTATGAGGTAATGGCATTCATTTCTGGCCATCGTCTTTCACTCATCGTCGACGTCGTCGTCGACGCATTGCATTCTTGTTTACGACCTTGGCAAATCTTCAACACGGGGGAATTTCTGGCTTGGATTTTTTCCCTGTGCACTAAATACTTCAATGATGAATTCCGCGCATTCCCATTCATAAATTACTCAATTGTCTTCGTTTATACACGGTGTTCATGTTGCTCAACCAGCGACGAAGAAAATACCCAACGATTGAATTCTATTCGTTATTGTTGTTGGTTGTTGGTTGTTGATGATTTTGTTGAAGGAAGTTGAAACCATAATTGACAGCGTGAGGCAGCGGTAAACCGAGCATTTCTATGCTAATTAATTTTATAAATACTATTCTTATATGACA
>JARJDZ010003656.1:0-37233 GCA_030264555.1 Aleochara sp. GC000083
CAGCGATAATGTTGGAACTGGCCGACGATCTTCTCGCAGCTCTGAAAGACTTAAGAAGGGAGTACTTTCCTCCGGGTCCACCGGCAGTGGCAAGCATCGGTCCTCCAAGCGGGACAGCAAGCGCAACTCGCGTCTACAGTTCCAGGACTCCGCCGAGGGTCAGGTGGAAGTTCTGGGAGAAGGATCGGACCAAACCCCAGGGACTCCTCAAGCATCGCACGATGGTACGGATGTTCCATTGGATGGCGCGCCACAATCCACTTCTTCTCTTCAAGTGCATGACCTGCCTGATTCATCACAGCAAGCGCAAGCGGCGGAAGATGCTGGAGCGGACATTTGTACGGATAATAGCCGAGCTTGCGTTGATTGCGCTCCAAGTTCAGCTCGGCCAGCGCCTCTTCCAGAGGTTCATGAACGAGCCTGCAATGCAGCGGATTCGCCTTGCCCTTACCGCGTAACACCCAAACCATCCTCGAATCGCCCCGCCAGCACCGAGGACCTCTCCAAGGCGATGGAGAAGCTCGCCAAGTACGAGGAACGCGAAGAGCATCTTAAACAGAAGAAGAGTGCGCTTGAGAAACGCATCGCTGAGATGCGCAGCAGTCAGAACCTCACATCCCCGAGGAAACGCGATGGGATCCATGATGCCGATGAGATATTCGAGTGTGATGCGTGTAGGGATGACGTGGGCGAAGTGTCAACCTTGATGTTCAGCTGCGAGTGTACCAAGTGCCAGTGCCCTGTGCAGCCCACCAACGAGCACAAGAAGAGCATGTGACCAACGATCAACGAAAATTCCCATCCATCATCGCATCATGCCGACGAGTCGACGCAGAAAGTACCAGCCGATCGGCGGCGACGATCTGAGCACCATCAATTCTGTCACCTCGCTGCTGGAGCAGGGCAAGGAGTTTGAAGGTTATTCGACGCCAACGGCGACGCTCAGCCGCGCTGACATCAACGATGACAGCTGCGTGTGCGAGGGCGGCGAAAATACGAACTGTCACTGGTTCCATGTCGACCAACAGAATGCCGATCTGGGCGAGACAACCGACACCGCTGTAATCGTCATCGTCGTCTCGAGCATTAATGACATCGATCCAAATCATTCAGTGACCGCGACCAAGACCATCCTCACCAATTCGGGCCAGGTAACGGAGTTGATGGACCATTCCTCATCGGGGCTAGCGTACAGGCCGTGTTCATGCGATAACGACGAAGGTAGGGGCAAGCTTGCGCACGATATGAAAGAGGAGAAGAGGTCTCCTTCTGGGAAACATTTGCACGGCGAATCCTGCGGTTGTAGTTGTTGCGGCATCTCACCGGAAAGCCATCAGAAGCAATCGAGAACCTCGACGCCGAGGACCAACGAATCCACCATGAGTAAACCCAGTGAAAGAAGTCCGCAAGGTAGCAGTCCTCATAGTAGTAGTAAGTCGGGTTCTGGAAGTCCTGAACGGTCACCTACGAAGAGCAGTAGCGGAAAGACCATTGAAGCGAACCCTCAAAGTAATAAGAGCTTGAATGAGAAACCCAAAATTGAAAAGGACAGGTCCACTTCGGATAAATCATCAGGACGGACCAAGATGACGAAGGATAAATCAACAAGTGACCATAAAACGAATCGGGAATCCAAGACCTCTGGTGGGGGTAAGGTTGATGACAAGTCGAGCTCGGGTTCGGGAAGTTCCAAAAGCTCCAAAGGGAGTAAAGATGGTGACGAAGACTGCAACTGTTGCAAGTGTCGTAACAAAAAAGGTCAGAAGAATGGTAAAAAGCACAAGAATGAGAGTCATCAAAACTTCCCACATAATCCTGATGGAATGACGGCTAAATATCTTGAGGTGTCCCAAGCAGTGACCTATCCAGCAACAGCAAGTTGTCGATGCTCCTGCGGATCCGAAGTTCTCTTTCCACCAACTCCAATGCCCCAATGCTGCAGCCTACCACCAATGTTCCCTGGCTACTGCTACATGTGCGCTCAACCAGCTCAGGTCATCTTTCCGGAAACAATGGGCCAAGATTTCCCCGGTTCCAAAAAGGCGAAGCACGGCGATGACGACGAAGACGACAACGGAGACAACGACAGTGATGGTTCGCAGGACGGAGACGGAGATGACGACGATGAAGACGATGGTGATGATCACGGAATGGGCGGGTTTCATTGCACCTGTGCGGAAAAGTTGGCGAAACAAAAGGGCGGCCATGACAAACAACGTTCGCACAAAAAACAAAAGCACTAGTGACATGAGACAATCTCCGTCAGATCAATAAGGCGGTCACGCATTACAAACCTCTTTCGAAACCCGTTCCAACCGTACAAAATTCTCCGTTAACCCTCTCCCATCACCCACCTCTTAACGCTCATTCTTCGCGCATCATGAGTGATCTGAAAGGTAAATGCGACGACGGCTGTCGAGGAGGCAAGAAGGCTGGTGGCAACGATCCCTGCGAAGAGAACAAGCAGGCCCTCCAACAGCAGCAGGGTCCGGACGTGATGAAAGCTGCCAAGGAGAACAAACCGGAAGATTGCAATAAGTGCACATGCCACGAAAAGTAACCGCCGACATGCAGCCGGACACGGTGCTGTACTATGAAGATGAGGACCTTCGATCGGAGACCTATGAGATTGATGTTCAGTCTACGATTCAGATGACCCGTAAGGATCTGCGGAAGCAGGTCAAGACGCGAAGACAGCAGAGGACGCATCAGGTCATTCATGTTGTGCCTGCAGGTGGCAGGTCACCCAAGGAGGTTGGACTGGTCCCAAAAGCAGAACCACCGGCTTCATCTGGGATGCACAAACCACATTTTGGGACGTATATGACCAAACTGGCGTTTGACAAGACGAAATCATTTGGGATGCCTCCCATCCAGCTTCATCTGACCAAGCCTGCAATGCGTGAATATCAGGTCAATATGGTGGAACCACATGGGATGGTCTTCAAGGCACATTCGACTCATATGGTCTCAGATTTGGGTGACAAGGTGGAATCGAAAATTCGCGACAAATCTGTCATGGAGATTATTGACAGGTCCCTTTATGATCCCGAATTGGTTGAGATTATTAAAGCCACGCAAAGTCTGGGGTCGTTCTTCAAGAAGTGCCAGGATGGTTCTAAGACCAAAACCCGGGAAGCATCCCCTCCAAGAGCCAGCACTTCGTTGTCGTTGCATTCGTTCAAGCCTCATGTGAGTTCGTCGACTGAATCTGAATTTGGATCTTCATCTTCTGAAAGTTCCAAGGACACACCATCAGAGGAGGACGAGGTGGAAGAGATCCAACGTAGTACTTCGGGAATGCGCCAAAGCAGTAATTGCAAGCTGATTCTCAATAAAAGCCGGAAACCCATTGTGCGAAATGGACGCTTGAGACGATTCCTTCCATCCTGGATTCGTAGCACTCCAGTTTTGACACGTCGCTCACACAAGAAGGAGACCAGAGTGGAAACGGAAGGTCTAGACACTCAAACCCTCAAGCAACTTCAGTACCATTTCCATGTCAATGATGAGAGCAAGTGTCCCAGTCGTAATAAAGCAATGGCTCGGTACATGCAACGGCTGGATTCCTCCGAGTTGAGTGTCTTTCTCAGAGAACACGACCTAACTTCATTGGAAGGTCAGGAATCTAGGCGAAACATGAGGCGTCCCAAAATGGACCAAGGTATCGGCTACCAGCATGCTGTCTTGACCAACAAGTCAACGATGAGATGTTATCCGAAGGAAAGCTTTTTGATGGGTGGTGGTGGTGGTGGTGGACCTAGCGCATCAACCCACTCTTTCTGCAAATGTTCGTGTGGTCAACCGAAGGACGCCTGCAAACATGGACGATCTGATGGTCTCGGAAGGGGCACCTGCTCGGAAAGAAAGGTAAATGATGGTAGTCACATTGGCGAAAGAGTGAATCGAAGTTGTATGTTTTCACGCAGCAACACGCCGTCCGAAGACGAAGAGGTGCCACTCGAGGTCATCCACGAGAAGATGTCAAAGGGCCAATTTAGCCACAAGAGTTTGACGAGCGCCCGCAGCAATCGGATGACTGCAAAGTTTGAGAAGCAGTTTCTCAAAGAGTTTGAGGACTTGAACAGCGACGAAATTGCCACGATGAATTACTGCGTCCCACCGTCGAAGACCCCCTCGAAGATGATACGATACGTGAGCATGACGACGCATCCGAAGGCGTCGCGGAGTACACCACGAAGATGGTCGCTGATTGAACAGGCGGCTGTAAAGGATACCATCTCGCTTCCAACGACTCGGTATCGTCATAAATTGGAGCAGGAAACGAACGAGTCGCCAGAATGTGGGGCATCACCCACTGAGGAGTCGCCTTTAGCGTCGATTATGAATCTGCCCAAAGGGACGAAGATGTCGAAGAAGATGTCTTCGGGTATGATGCATGGAAGTACGGGATCAAATGATAGTAAGTCCTGTTTGAAAGGTGCGAAGAAGGATAAGGAGACTGGAGGATGCCCACATTCGATGATGGATCAAACTTGCTCGGCCCATCAATCGATGGACCTCAGCTCTGGGTCTTCTGACATTGCAATCTGTCATCAGTTTTGTGGACGACCCATACTGCCTTTTGTACCTCTTCCGATTCCACCACCGATGCCCTTTATAACCTTCAAGTCGATTCCTGCACATTTTAAAGAGCGGTCCCATTTGGAGGATATCAACACCTTGGAGTATCCTCCACAATGCGACAAATGTCCTGGAGAATCCCCGTGCGAAGTGTCCAAGGATACCACCCATCGATGGAATTTTCTGCATTCGCGGGTTAAGGGTGCTCGAAGAAGGGAACGCAAGAAGTTGGCGCATTCATGTCAGCAAGTCAATTCCAGCCCGTCCTTGTACACTGCATGATTTTTGGCCCACAATAACAACTTTGTCCTTGAGAACTTGACGAATAAACTTTACCATCTAATGTCTTGGATTTCTTTGCCCTTTTTGATGCTTTCAGATTGTATGTAAGATGTTCCTTGAGGGATGGTATAATCGCCTGGTGGTATTAAAGTGAAATGATCTGCAAGACCATTCATTCAACCTTCATGGAGGCGGGGAACCGGAGGGCGTTTTGTTACCATTTTCGGGCATCGTCATCGCGTCATTGCCCACGTTGTTCATTGTTTTGGGGGGCGCGCGCGCGCTCACATGGGAAAAACGCACAATTCACACATGCATTCCTCGAGGCATTTCCACGGAGGCGGCCGCCTCCTCATACTTTACGTTTCCTTCGCGTCGTGGGGCCTTTTGTGCCCGGCTCGTATTCATATTCGGCAACACCGCGAAACAATAGATGTTTTACACGCTCGCCCGCCATTGTGTCTGGCGTTATCTTGAAGACATTGATAAATTGAGGTGAGTTTTAAGGCGCAACTAGCCGCCTCCACCACCACCACCATCACTGGATGGCGGCATCGTCTCCTTTTCCTTTTTGTTGCCCCGACGTGCAGCGTGGAGGAAGACGCCCGTCGTCGACGACGGACGGCCGGGCATCTTTTGCGGGGGCGGCGGAGGCGGCGAATAAAGCGGAAAACAACACTATAACGACACACAACGCGCCGGAACAAAACATTACATGTTGTGCGCGCCCGCCGAGATATGCATGTGCGGCAACAAAATTTCGAAACAAAACCGCGAACGTCCGGGGCAGGGCGGCGGGAGCGAGGTTGCTGGCGGTATGTGGCACAATGAATGCCGCCCCCGTCAACAAAGACGGCGCGCCGAAATTATTATTTAAGTGTGTATGGAAGGTTCTTCCGGCTTTTGTTTGCGGCAATTGTATTGCGTCGAATGTTTTTAGTTGGCGGGGGCGTAAATTACATTGTGCGCCCTCTAAGGAGGAAGTCTATATCACTTCTAATAACTTCAAATATCTTCAACGTTAACCATGAGACTAAGCAAATATTTTCAGTCGGCTGGTTTCCATGAAATGCATCCAGAAATTCATTTTGCCCCATTTGGGTCATCACCAGTCCATACCAGTCAAACCGGTTCCACTGCTCTGGACTCTCAAATGGGACAGCTACCAGACTGACCCTTATGGTTTCAAAGACCTGGACGTGCATTATGGGGCAATATTTTTGAAACGGGAACATGCTGGACGCGGATGTCCGTCTGCACATTTCACTGGAAAAACAGGTTTGACCAGTTGGACCCCTCAATTTACTGGTCACCTATTGTTCCAATGGTCACTGATTTCCAGACGTCCGTCGGCTGGGTTAATCCGGGACATCTGCATGTTCTTCATTCTCAACGTCCCAACTTTTTAGTTTAGTTCATCCGGCCAAAATTCACCATTCAAACAAAAATTTGATTTTTCAGTATTTCAGAAAATTCGGGGACCAATTAAAACCACCCCAGAAGGTGTTAGATCACTGCTCGTGGAGAATTGGAAGCATTCAAATTGTGCTAACGTAATGTCATTACGATATGGCCCTAAGTGGTTTTGATGGGTTGGCCCAAATGGACATAGAGTTGCATATTGGTTCAATATCGAGCGTCAATAATTACTTAACAGCACTTAAAACAGTTACCAACTGCTCGGCCTTCAGATTCAATAATGCAGCCATCAACTTCGTTCATTCCACTCACAATCTCAACTTTTCCCTTTCTGTCTGCACATTTGATCACATTTGCTCCAGATTATCATATTAGGGAAGTTACCTTTTGAAGGATGTCCATCAGACATCAATATTTTTTGTCTTTCAAAAAGCATGCAAGCAAAATGAAAATAAGCCATTGGTCTGTTGACCAAATACAAACAACCTTCGGAAAAGGGTTCGAAAAAGTACCAAGGGAAAGGTCAACAAGTCAATGGGTCTTAAAGTTTCAAATTTCTTTCTTTATTTGCAAAGCTGTCTAAAAAGTTAAAGATTTTCTAAAAAAAAGGGTTGAGGGTTGCCATGGGGATTTTTGGAAATGGTCCAAGAAAGATTGGCTTGGACTAAAATCGATCCTCGATAAATTTTCCCATTCAATTCCCGAATTTCTCCCAGGAAACGAGACAGAATGAATGAAACGAATCCGTTCCACGGAGCGCAAGAATAAATTAAAACTCGCAGCGGCGGAGGCGGCGGCAGACTCTCCAGGAGAGCCGCGCTCCCCATTCTCATTTTCTCATTCTTCTATATCGCGGGCGGCGGCGACGGTGGCGGTGGCGGAGGCACATGAAATGAACGAAAGTGCTTTGCGTTATTCGTTCGTTCGTTCGAGAGCGCGTTTCTCTCGTTAAAAGACGCGGCCCACCCTCGCGCGCCGCGCCGGGTTCGGAGTCGCGCGCGCCTTCTTTCTGTTTCCGCTGCCGCTGGCATCGCCGCCGCCGCCACCGCCGCCGCCGTCGTAGCCACCCCACCGCGCGTCCAGAACGCGCGCATAAAACGGCCGGGGACTTCGTTAGCGGCGCTCTCTTCTTTCTCGCCTCCCGCCCGTCTTCCGCCGCCCGCGCCACCGCCACCACCGCCTCCCTGCCCACTCGGCGCCTTCGCCGGTGCTCCTTGTCTTGTCTGTTTCCGTCGGCGGGCGGTGCGGCGGCGGCGGCGGCAATGGCGGCGTGTGTGCGTTGTCCTTTAGAAAACGAATCGCCGCCTCGAGACCCCTCACACCCATCCACCCCCGTCCTCCTGGCTGCTCAATAGGTATAAAGAAGAAAATAAGAGACGAAATGAAATTTCATTTGCAGTGCCGCCCCCAGATGCGAGCAGATGTACGTGCATTCAATGCGCGAAATTCCAAGAAGGTTTTTCAGAAATCTGCTAATTAGGACGCGAAACAGGAAGGAAATTTTCCAAACGCGGCGTACGGCGTCGTTACGACCCGTCCCACGGGAATGCTTCCTCTCGGCGTGCGATAGCGAGCGTGCGGGGGCGGCAGCGTTGCCTAGCAGAAAATATACTTTACTTTAATGTCACTTTGTATCGTCTTTCTTATAATATTCATCAAGGGACTTTATTAGGCGCCTTCTTTCGCTCTCCGCCGCCTTGCCGCTCCTTTCTCGGGGGCCGCGTCGTCGTCGTCGACGTCGTCGGGGGCGGCTTGAGCGGCGCACGAGCTTGACAACCACCCCTCATCTCGACCACCCCCCGCTTCGGGCCGCTCGCTTATATTTTGCACTCTTCCATCCGAGACGTTATACTTTCGTGTGCACACTTGAATTCGTTTGCGACGTTGCCGCCCCCGATGGAGGCCGCGTCGCAAGCTTCTCGTTTCTTTGCTTTTTCCTCGCATTAATTTTGCGTTTTCGCCGATGCTGACGATGCTGACAAGGCGCGCGCGCGCCTCCAGCAGGATGAGGACGTCAACGACGGCAGCGGCGGCGGCGATGGCGGCGCGAGTAAACAAAACGAAGGACAAAGACGTCACCTTCTTATGCCTGGATGATTGCTGGGCTGACAGCTTGAGCGGAATATCATTAATTTCAGTGGGGGCCGTCCTCGATACATTATTGCACGAGGGGTCTTCAGCGTTTTATTTCATTTTTGCCTTGCAAATCCGGGACCGTTGGGGATTTATTAAAATAATCCGGTTGACCAGCTCCCAGACACATATCATGGGTCACCCCATTTTTTTCTGGAGTGTACGTGGTGGTCATAACATGCGGGCAAAAATTCAAACCAAATTGAAATCAAGATTTTAATTTGCATATGGTTGATTGCACCAGGAAGCCCTTAGGAGGCATGCAATTTTTGGTTTTGATTTACATAGTTGGTAATACTTCTGAAATTTAAGCTTATCAAAAAATCATATCAAATTCTGCAAGAAAATATTTTATTACCACCAAAAATGTAATTGAATCAAAAGGAAACTTGCAAAAATATTGTGGAAGTAAATAAGGGTTGAAAATTAATATTTTTTGAATAATAACAATATCAAGTGATACAGTTTTGGAAAGATAATTTAATTTTGTATTTATAAACAATGAACCCATTTAAAAATATCGAAAAACTTCAAAAATACAGGAGGTTAAATGACCTCTTATATTTTGAAATAGCAAAAAAATAGTTTCAATTCCTAATTAATTTTTTTATAGTTTAAATTGTCTTTTTACATAATAAAATACACCATTAAAAAGAGAATTTAATCAACTATTTAAATTGTTACTCTTAATTAAAATTAACAGTATAGTTTGGAAAATAATTAAAATAAACAAAAACAATTACATAAAAAAATGAAATACTTTCCTCCAATCATTTAATCCAAATTTAACAATAAATATTTAATAGATTTCTTATGGTAATATTATAAAGTAATATATCATTTGAAAGAGAATTTATTTCCCAAAATGATGAACCAAAATTATATAATTTTAACTAAATATCAAATATGCTATTAACAATAATATTGCCCAATGTTTTCGTAGGATACAAAACACACATTAAAGTTTGAATCAAAAATGCAATTGTTTAACTAGAAGCAATTTTAACAACATTGGCATCATTGAAAAGCTTCTTTAATCTTCTTTAAAATGAGCCATTAAAATAGTATTTTGATGAACAGGTTTAGAAAGTATGACCTAAAATATTCGAGCTTGCAAATTCAGCACTGAAAAAAGTCAGCAATTTTTCATAATAATTATTGAACTTTGGGTAAGGAAAACTTTTATTTACAAAATGCTAACTTCTTGGTATTTCGAGTTTTTGAAAAGATAATTTAAATAACAATTAATAAATATTCAGCTTATTGTATTCGAACCTAAAATTTGGAAGTTATAGCAATAATTTGAATTGAAGTTTTTGATACAAATAAAAAACGAATGCAATTTTTGCAGCTAATTTTCACATCGTTTCAGAATTGCAAATTAATGTTTGTATACATTAGTTTGAAAAACAATTAATATTCTTCGAAATACTTTTTAAATCATCAAAATCCAATTATACATTTTCAAAATATTAAAGAAAAAGTAAAATAATATCAATAACAGGATTTCAATGGTTAAAAAAATTAATGAGAATATCAAATTAATCTCACTTCTTCACGATGGACCACTGAAAAAAACCCTTCATATGTTGTCATGACACCTTCATCTCACGTGCTGCATCCCAATTCTTCAATCTCCTAAACATCTCCCAAAAGAAAGAAGTGTCGATGCCCACTGAGCACCACAAAACTGATTCTCACGGTTTCACAACTCTCCTCAGCCCTTCACTTTCCTTTCCAATTTTTTGCCCACTCTTCATCACGTCTTCGGTGTAAGACAGGTAGCGACCAACCCATTCATTGACCCAACATGCCATGCATAATTAGACCTCGAGGTCCCTTTCACTTTCAAGCAGGTATCAACCTTTCTCATTTTTTTTGGACTTCTTTAAGAAACTCACATCGTGTTCTTCGGGACATTCGGGGCCCTTGTATCCCATCAACATATGAAAGACCCGCATTATGCAAACGAGGCACTCCGGACTGACCATCAGTCCCGTTGGACTCAATGGCACACGCGGGGCATATGTAGAAATAAGAATCACACGACTTTCGAACAGAGGGTCCCGGACAAACTCGTTTGACCAGTTGACCCTTTACCTGTATCGCAGGCCCTTAGGACATCAATGCGCCAACGGACGTTTCGTGTGAAGAATTGTCCGATGCGTTTTTTGGGAGCAGCGCGATGGGGTCATTCGTCGTTCGAGGAACCGGTTGACCCAAAAATCAAGCGGGCTCAACGAGAACGAAAACGAAAAAAGGTAAAAATCCATCCAGTCAGTAGGTGACAGTTGGTCATCGAGCCACAAACACTTCGTGACGGACGTTCCCAAAGATTTATTACTTGCTGAAGAAAAATGTTAAACATTTTTTGGTGATTGTTTCTGGTGTGAAGAACGGAAATTTGTGCGATGTTCAAAATGTGTGTTAAACGAATTGGTACAAGAATCGGGGGTGGTGAAAATGTGATGATGATGATGAGGTGGAGTTACCGGAAGTGTTGTGGTTGTTTTGGTATGCCAAAAATTTCACCATCTTTAATCCCTGCAAGATCTTCAATATAACAATCAGTGGATCATTCAAAATCAAGTATGATTTCAAGTTTCTTTGATTAGATAATTATCCTTGAAGGTCATCCACTTCCGGTAGTCCCAGAAAATCCTTGGAAATTTGCCGAAAATCAAAGCTATCCTCATTGGAAAATATGTTATCATCGAAATGAAGGGCACGAGTGGAAAATCTGTTTCCCGATTAATATGATTACACAGCAAACAGTGATTAGTGCAAGAAACCATTTATGCAGAAGAGGAATGTGCGAAGAGAGACCCACGGCGTTGGTGGCGGCGGCGGTGGCGGCAAAGGTGGTTTGTTTACGCAATAATCTCACATTAAGCGCCACGCTTACCACACGTACACACGCGCGCACTTCTCGCCGCCACCGCCGCCGCCGCCGCCGATAAGAGATAGTGCTCGATGCGTGTAGTGCGGGAAGAAGACGAAGAAGTCGTGTAATGTGTGTATAACTGGGTGAACGCGCGTTGCCGCCGTTCATGCCAGAAACCGCCACACGGCCGCATCTCGCCGCCACCGCCGCCGCCGCCACCACTGCCGCCGCCTTCGACGCCAACCATCACCGATGTGTAGTCTACAACTATGTAGATCTAGTGTGTATGATACATGTACGGAGGTGTTGTACGCGCGAGTCGTGGAAGCATCCTACATCTTATTTGGTGCTTTGCTTCTTCGATTACAAAGAAACCACCAAAGGCGGAAGAGGCGGAAGGTTGCAAGTTTCCACATTCGGAATTGTGTACAGATTTCAAGGGCAAGGCCAATTTGTTCCCAAATTCTTGATAGTTTTCATTCAGTTGCTTTGCGGAATTTTTTGTAATGGTAATTTCATTAGGATTTGTCCTGGAAAATTTTCAGAAAAATTGTCAATTGAATTTGGTTTTCAAATATTTTCAAATGTAACAATGCCATGTAAAAAATTTTACCAGAATTTTGTAGGCAATAAATGGATCTTTCAGAAAGTAATTTGGAACTTTCAGAAAAACTTTGGAAATTTAAATTATCAAAGTTTAACTTTCAACTAGTAAAATAAACTTTTAAAAATTATGTCTTCAGTATTTTTGCTGTATCTTCGACGTTTTTAAATTAATCTAGTTCTGGTTTGAAGCTTTTGAAAGATGATTAAATTCTCTTTCAAATGACCTTTGTATTCATTTAATTCGCACATTGCAAATTATATATTTCCAGGTTTTAAATTCAATAAATATATAAAAGCTAGTAATTTTTCCCTCTGGATCCTGTAATATTTCTGCATTAGAAAATTTACAATATCTCGAAAACTATGGAAGCAATTTAAAATTTTCAAAAAGATTTTTAAATGGTATAAATTGTACTATTATATGATAATTTGTTACATGGACATAAACAATATTATTACAATATTATTCGTTATTGAATTTCACCCCCCAGAAGTATAACAAACAAAAAGTAATCCTCGTAGATTTTTCCCATTTTCAGGAAAATTTTTCAATATTATAAATTCTACTTAAATGATCTTGAAAGATTATTAAATTTCCTTTCAAATGACATAAGGGATGATTTATCTATCATCTAGGAATTAGATTTTATTTGCCTTCAAACTTCCTTAATTTTTTGCAATGAAAATTTTAAAATTTTTGCTTGTTACGTTTATGTTTATAACATTAAGACCATTTGATATATTTAAATGATTTAAAAATCATTTTATAGGGAATAAAATTTGCTTTCTAGACATCATTTAGCTTATAAAAATATCTCTCTGGAAAAACATGTAATTTGGATATTAACTTGATGAAAACTCATGTTATTGATTAGAAATTGTTATGAAAGCAATTTTGCAAAATTTGCAAGTGATATTTCTTCCCAATGTTTATTAGTTTTGTATTGCGTCGGCTGCGGGCGAAAATTTGATAATGAAATATTAAAACTCATTAATACATCCCGGGCAATAGGAAACTTTCTCATGAATTATTTCATTTGAAATTGAGTTTTCTGCGCGAAACTTTTGATAAAGGCGCTCACGCTCACACCCGCACAGACTTATTGAGAAATGCTGCCGCCTCCCGCCGCCGCCCCCTGAACGCGTACAGCATCCATGCAGGCGCATTAAAATGAAAAAGGGAAATATCCACCGCCAGCGCCGCTGGATAAATTCGATGCGGAGCGAGGCAGCAGAAGAAGAAGTTGAAGAAGAAGAACTTGAAGCTGAAGTAAGAATAGAAGGTATTGGACTACAGTGGTACCCAAAATATATACAATTTCGACCGAAAAAACACCCCAAAACTTCCCGACATATTGAAAACTCCACCTTGGAAAAATTTTAATGGCGGAGTTTTCTTCGAGGATTTTTGAAGGATTATTTCTTGAAGATGTATCATTTGGATTTTTAGGTTATCTTGGATGATATCGCAGTGTATGAGCAGTGGAGCGCGTAATGGGAAGCCTGATGGTTTTAAAATCGTTACGACGGCATTCGTTTCGGTGCGCGTGGGGCGGCATAAAATAAGAACTCGCCGAAGAAGGAGCAAAATGTAAAAGGAAACTCGCTCGCGCGCGCATACACACACATACAGACCATCCGCCATTAGCAACGATGGCAGCGCACACGCTGAAAGAGGGGTAAAAAGTAGCGAGTAACGGGAACCCCTCTGCCGCCCCTTCGGCCGCCTCCAACCGAACGAACTCAGGGGAGTTTTCTTCTTCTTCTTCTACTTCTACTTCGAGTTCCATTACAAGTTGAAGCGTCGACTTCTTCTCGTTCGGCTCGCTCGTCGTTTGTCGCCCTCGACGACGCTGCCGTCCCCTACGCCTTCACCAGCACTGCCGCCCCCCGGCGCACCCTCCGCCACCCGCCACGTTCTCCGCAACGAATTAAAACTGAAATTAAAGACAAAAGGGAAACGAAATTACGGTGTCGGCAGCAGGGCGAAAAAGGGGACTTGCTCCATCTTTTCCACAGACTTTCTTTACTTCCCACCCCCCGTCTCTGCCGCCTCCACCGCTCCCCCATCGTGGAAACGTAATTTCTAAGGAAATTTCTCTGATGGGTTCTACGAAGGGTGGAGGGCGAGAAAAACTGCGCATTGGTTCGGGAAAAATTAATCAAGATGGCTGACGATGACTCAATCATTTTGAATTTATGAAAATCGTTATTTTCAAAGATAATTTCAATGATATCTTAGAGATAATGGATTTTTGTTGTTTTTTTTTTGGGTTGGGGAGAAATTAAGGTTGGAAATTCAATGGATGAGATGGGCGAAGAAGAGTAATGTCTTCGGAGGGTTGAGGGCTATGTTTGGGGGCGGCTGGCGATGGCGGTGGAGGAATTTAAATTAGAATCGTCGCTGTCGCCGTCGGAGGCGACGTTTATTGTCTATTTATTTAAATCTTTCTCTTCGGGAGACGCGCGAAGAAACCGGAAATGCCTCCCAAAAGAATGAACGGTCTGGAATGGAGGGTTGTTAATGTCATCCCTTCCCCTTCCAGCTTTCTTCCTTGCAGGATTCACTTCCTCCTCGAAGAAATGTCAACAACTCTAGCGTCGAGATTTATTTATTGCTTGCAGCCCTTTATTTATTGAACTTTCCAAATTAACCTACAAATTATTATATATACAAAAATTTTGTCAGGATAATTCAAGGATTCATGTTTATTTAGTTGCCTATAATCTTTATAGCGGATTTAAATGTCGGTAACACTTTAATTTCAAATTTAAATAGCACATAAAGAAGAGATATTATGTTTTATCAAGATGACGCCGAAGAAACCGTTTTCGGGCGATGGCGGGTGTGGGTGTGGGGGTGGTTTGGAGGCGGCATCTTTGGCAATTGGATAAGTTCGACGCCGCGGGCGCATTTTAAATTGCCGCTCCTCGGCAGCCGAAGAAGCACCCCCGACATCAGCATCGGCAACTTTCTAATATTACTTTACTTATCTAAATTGGCGCCGATATTGCAGGCAACCAGCCGAACGCCGCCTGAACGAATGAACGAAACGTATCTTCTTCATGCGGGTGCTTTACGCGCTTTTCCGCCATTCGCCCCGGATGGAAATCTTCCAAATATAATTGCCAATTGCCCCCGTCGAGTTTCGATAACTTCTTTTCCACTCACCAGCCGCCATACCGGAAGTGTCGCAAGCATAATGGCGGAATGGTAGGCGATAAGAAGGATCGTAATTCTCGGCCTGCTGCCAGCGGCGATGAAGAAGGCGGGCGGAAAAAGTGCTTAGCTGGGAAAAAGCGGGACGAGGAAGGATCGAATGAATTATGAAAGAAGTTGGTTCGTTGGGGGCGGCAATGCTGGAGGAGGTGGTGCTGGCGATGAACTCGCATTCGTCTTGCGTCTTGCATGCACGAGGAAGTTCACAAAGTGCGAGATGTATAATTCAGCAGTTAAAACTCTTTGCTTTTGCTCGCTGTTGCTGCCTGATGCAATGGCTGCACAAGTTTTCTCTTCTTCTTGCTGCACTCGCACAAGAAAGAGTTTAAATGAGGAAGAGGTGAAAGATAAAGGGGTAGTAATTAGTGAAGGAAAACTTTTTTGTACGAATTGAGATATTTCTTTCTAAAGTTAGGAAAATGTTTTGCTACTGAAATTTTCCAATATATTTTATAAATATAATTTGTTATTAAATTTCTGTTTAGTCTATTTCCGGTAGCAATTTTGACATCTATTTATGACAATCAAAATTAAAATGATCTTTCAGAAAACTTAACTTCCTTAAAACTTTTGACTCAATAATTTTGATATTTAAAATATCAATCTGAAAGTTTTATGTCCGGTTCCTCCACCAAAAAAATTTCAGGCCTAACAAACCTTAAAGTGTTGTAAAATTAGTTGTTACACTGTATATTGATACGATTTTTCATATATTCGTATTCAACTCATAATATTAGTACTAAAATTTCAATTAAAAGAAATTTTGTCCGGCGCCTCCGCCAAAAAACTCATGAACTTTAAGTTTGGAATTCATGAGTTTTAATTTAAAAATTCATTCAAAAAATTTAAAACTACATTAGTAAAATCATCATCAACATTATAAATTGATATAAAATGTTATATATCCATTCTTTACGCACTTTAAAAATAATTAAAAAATTTAGCACATAAACTTCAAACTTATCCAAATTTACTTCCTAATATTATTTCATATTTTTTCATTATCTAAACGATTTAATACTTGATGTCTGATATTATAACATTTTCTTATTTATAGTGATTTTTCAAAATATTTTTCTTTGGTAATTTTTGAAATGTATTTTATGGATTTGTTTTTACAAGCATTAAACATTGATAAATTCCACAACGCGTAATAAAATAGATGCCAACAATTGGAATTTATCTTGTAAAATAGTGAACTCCATTGGTAACTTCCGGTAGCCATCTTGTATATTTATTTTTACACCATTGAGTGGCGCGTGTTGTCGTGACAAAATCGGCGTCTTTTATGCGGAAGCATCAAGCGCGCTTGTTGTCCCGATGGCGGCGCTCGTCGTAACCGGAAGTGGTAAACATTCTCGCAAAAGTACGTACGGCGGCCATCACACACGTCGCCAACAATGTGCCATCCGAGCACACTACGAGCTGTCGTAAACGCGCAGCAGCGAACGGAAAATAGGCGAAGAAGAAATAGATAAAGGCATCCAGTAAAAGCGACAGGAAGAAGTGCACAACAATGCGCCGCCACGTCCGCCGCTTCTTTTGTCCTTTCTTCGTTGATATTACACATCCTACAGGATCTTTTCATCCGTCATATCTTTCACTTGCCGTAGAATACATTACATGATTGAAAAATAAATTACAGAATTTCACTGGCAAGCAATTAAAACGTGAATAAAATAAGAACCCTTGTGTCCTTCGGTGCCCTTCATCCCAAAAAAGGGGGATGCTTTCCTTGAAGTCATTACTTATTAAATTGGAAAAACTGGACTGAAATGAGCTGTCTTGGGCAGTCTCACCCTCGCTGGAAAAATCCCCCTCCCACGTGCACTTTACGGTCTGGGACCTTCCCTGTAATTTCCTTATCCCCAAATATTTTCCGTACCATTCCTTACCCTTGCATTTTTCCCCCATCGTTTCGGACTTCCTATCAAGTCAAGCGTGCGTTCATCATCAGACGTTTTCCTCTTCTTTTTTCCGAAAGGGCTCCTTCGTCCCCTCAAACCTTCCGGGTTTCTATGTTGAATGTCAAAAAATTAGGGTTGGAATAAAGACGCCCGATGCGGACCAATCCCTCGCCGAAATGGGCACAATATGGATGTGATGTGTATCTGATTGCGCCCCTCTTTTTTCGTCCCATGTTACCATAACCATAACCTTACTTTTTCATCAGCAACACAACCCTTGTTGGAAAAATGAATAAAGACCAAAAATTGGGGTTGGAGTTTGAGCGTATCGATTTTTCAGTAAAACCCATTCTTCGTTTCAGAGGCCATTAAAATCCCCCTTGGAACTTTCCTACGGGATTTTTATTGATCTCCTTCCGCAGCGAATTGATCCCAGCAAATGGCGCACGAAACGCGTAAAATATGAACGGGGCGAAATGAAAATAAATGAAAGAAAGTTGGTGCGCGAGAGCGTTCGTTCGCTGGCGCTCGGGCTAAGAAATGAAAATAAGGGTAAGATGTAGCCGCCCCCGCTCGACTGCGCGCTGATGATGATGTTTTACTGCACTGGGTGCGGGTGTGTGTGTGTGTTGGAGGCGGCGGCGGCGGTGGCGAGCGCGCAAGAAAGTTAAATAACGAAATAACTCGGGCACGCCTGAAATAATTTAAAGTACACAAACGATGAAAAACAACCGAGCAATTAATCTTAATTTTAAATGACTTTTAACTTTGCTTCTTACTTTACTCTTTATTCCTCGTATATTTCACGTCTTGGGGGCGGGCGCACATTTCAGAACCAAGGAGGCTAATGCTTCATGCGAGAACCAGAACCATGTTTTCTGATATAAGTTTTCACGCCGAGAGTTTCTTCTTTGCGTTGTTTTTGCCTTGCGAAATATTTCCAGCCCTGCAAATTTATGAACATTAACAAGTTATATTAGAATTATATATTAATTTTTTTAGTTTTTGAAATGAATTTTCAAGAACAATAACTACGATGAATTTTTGATTTGTTGAAAAGACTTTGAAGACAATGAAAGTTTTAATTGAGTGTAATTACCAAGTAATTAAAACCTTATAAATTATCGTTTAGAGAATGCAATAAGATTGTTTCTTGATTAGATAACATATGGAATGTTTCACACATAAATTTAAAATTGATTTCTTCAGATTACTTGGAAATTTCTTGATTGTTTCAGATTAGTTCATCATGTTTTAATTTAAAAATAGGAACAATTATTAATTTTTTTCTGATGTTATTTTTCAAAATGAATATTGTAAATTTAAATACAAATAAATTTTAACTTATTTTTCACCTCAGTTGTACAAAACAACATTTGGTCAATCAATCATTTGCAATTATAAATAATTACACTGTTTTGTATCAATATTTCGTTAACAACTTCCGTGCAACCGATCAATCAATACCTCAAAAAAATCTCTAGTTACATAATAACCCATTATTGTTTTGGTCTGAATGCCATGTGTCCAATCCAATTAATAATACTCCTTTCACCTGAAGACAACTCAACACTTTCAATTTTCAATTGCTGCTTCCTGAATTGAATCAGAAAAAAATCAACAAAACGACAGATTGTTCATTGGATCGATATTTATCGATTGGGTTCGCTTTCAGTTTCGAAATGGTACCTCCTCTTCTTTGTCCATCCACAAAGAAAGGAAGTGAATGGACCATGTAATTACAAGTCAACTCCAAAATGGAACGTGTCAAATTTTTGAATGGTCCCACTAACAATACAGATTTTTTCAGCTTTACAAGTTGTAATTTCATGGGTTTTATATTGACCAATTGAAATTGAATACAAAAGAAAAGATCTTAAAGTTTGACCATGAAATCTAAAACATGATAATTTTTTGAATTTGTTTGGTTAATTTCAATGGGAAATTTGGGAAAATAATTGTCTTTGGAAACTGGGAGAAAACGTCTCATTATCCTTGAAAGGATGAAATTGCCATCTTTTATCTGCACGTGCAGTAAATTCCTCATTTCGCCATCGAAACGAGGATTTAATGCGTTCGCGTAAAAAGATTGCCTTTGTCATCCTGCGACCCTCGGCGCTCCTAGTTTACAACGAGCACTTGAGCGAAAGGACTAAAAGGACGCAGCGGCACGGCTCGAAGGCAATAGTTGCCGGATGATAGTGGCGCTCGTTCGGCGAAAGAAAAGCCTTTTCGGTTCGCGCGACGCTCGTGAGCGCCATATTACAAAAGCGCCATAACTGGCTGATAAGATAAGAACAACGAACGGCTGCCCGTGGAAGACGGGCGAAAAGATCGTAAGACTTAAAGAGCGCGCGCCGTTTCGTTTTACTGCAAACTTGCCACTAGGTTTGTGTACTTGCACTTGTGTACTACTTAATTCCACCGAGGGTTGCAAAAACCGCCCCCCTAGAAAAATCCCAAAAGAAAATTTCCCATTTCCCCCCGAAGGATATGAAATTTTTGATATTGATATAAGAGGTTCGTTTCCATGGATACTTTTGTGTCGTCATGGTGACGCAGGGTGGCATCCATCATTAGTGATTAGAGCTATTAGTTTTGTATGACAGGGAAAGAATGGGGCTTCGTTAGGAAAACGTCGTGGAAATCGAGGGAGGATTGAATAAAGGGTTGGAGGAAAATTATAGCTTACGAAATTGCTGCAATTTCTTCAGAACTTTTCCACCCTTCTTACTCACTTAAATCGCCCCACCGCACGTCTCGCCGCCCCGCGATGTCTTCTGCTATGATGGCATCACTTGACCCTCTTGTTGTTTTCCAAGGGGTGGTTGATGGGCCGCCATTCCACGAGATGCACGTCATTCACGTCAGGGTTGTATAAGAAATGCCAACGTGGTTGAAGAATATGTGCAACCAAGTGGATGAGAAAAAGGGTTTCATTGTTATTTGCAACCACCCCCTGAGGGTTTATCCTTAAACCCTTCTTCTTAAACCCATACCAATGATATCAACCCTTACAAATACTATTTTTTTTTGTACAAACATAATTTCAAAGTTTCTAATCAATTTTTTCTATTGTCATTTTCAGGATTGTATGGATTTTGCCGCCCCACATGGAAACCTGGAGGCGGGGGAACGGAAGAAAGGACGAGACGACGCGCAACGACGCCCGACTTATTATTTTATGCAAATGAAGAAAAACATAAAAAGCGTTCGCTCGCACTCGTTTCGCGTCGAGCCGAAGGCGGCTGCCATCGGGGGGCGGCGGCAACGACGACGGCGGCGAAAGAAGCGCGCACAATTGCGCGACGACATTCGAGCGGCTCGTTTGCATAATGAGCGCACGGGCGAATGAAGCCGCCCCACGCGCCGATGCTGCCGCTGCCGCCGCTTTTTATTATTGTGCGGTGCGGCCTGGCTTTAAGACACTCACGCACACAACCGCCGCCCCGCACCCAGCCGCCCCTGAGGGGGGACCACCCGAAGGAAGTTAGCATAAAACGCGTGCATAAAAGGCATCGCAACGGCTTTCGCCGATGCTTGGTGCAGATAGGCGGCAAGAAGTGAGGCGGCGGCAAGTACCAATCCTGGAAGGGGTTGAAGAACTGAATGAAATTGATGATCGAAATAAAGGGGGCTTTTTCTGGGTCTTCAAGAAGCTATTACAAGGTGATATCGAAAATTTTCAAAATTTCTTTGACTGATTAGTTTTAATTTTTAGGATATGGGGGTCATTTTTGGGTTATCCTGGATAGATGGGAGAAAGTGATGGGAAGGACCCTGTAGATTATTTGCAAGGCCTGGATTTGTATCGCCTGTTCGAGTGTAGTGTGAAGCTAAATCACCTCGTTAACTTCTTCTGCAGCGCCGTCTGCAACGCCAACAGAAGGACACGCGCGTTCGCCCGGGACGAAGGAGCAGGATCAGCAGGAAAAGTGGCTACGGTACGGGAATGGAGGACACGGAGGAGAGCAATGAACGCACCACGCAATTTCCCGCTTCTTCGAGATTATCCTGGTTTCAAGATAAGGAAGCACCACATCATATTATCCTTTTTTATTATCCATTTTTTAGGACGGATGAGGAGTGAATAATAAATAAAAAAGATCATTTAAATTTTTAATATTACAAATTTTCCGGCAGGATAATTGGAAATTACAGAAATAAAATCCTCCTTGTTGTTCCCTCCGCAATTAAAATATATCTGTTAGGGAGTCCTGCAGACTGATTCAACTCTTCAGCACCAAATAGAAAATACGCTTTTTAAACTTTTCCTTCGTGCGTTGTGAGTCGGAGGGGAGGGCAGGATAACGGAACGGGATGATGCCTTGTGCGCGCCATAATAAACCTCCGGTACGAATTTCGTCGTCGCGGGATGAAAAAGGAGCGGCAAGGAAAAGTTGGACGGCGGGAAAACCGGGGGCGGCGAAGGAAGGCGGATGGCTTAAAGTATAAAAGGGTGTTTTTCAAAATTTATATCTACGCCAGCACGCAATATGCAGACGCAACAACGAACGTCGGGGTTGGGGGCGGCTGGAGGCCGGAGTCGAGGGGGCCTCCTCGCTCTTCTGCAGGCAAAGCCGCCCGCTTCTCGCTTATAGAAAATTATGAGCGGACGACCTAAAACAAAAATAATGAGAACGTTTTATAAATTTTAATTAATTATTGAAGAACGCCGCCGCCGCCGCCATCGCCATACTCCACGATTACTTCAAGTTGTGGATCCTTCTTCTCCCGCTGTTTCATGGGTGGGAAAATAACCTTTTAAGTACGTTATTTATTTATATAACGAACGATAATTTATGAATTTTTAGTTCAACCTTAAATTTCAAATTTTTTTTTTCTTTGGACTAATTTTTCTCAACTTTGCATGTTAATGAGAAAAATCGTATGGTTAAAAATATAAAATCAATACTTTATTAATTATTATAATCTATAAAGAGTAAACAAAAAATCCTTGATTAATTTGATAAATTGGAAAACAAAACGGACAGGAAATTGTCCTGCAAAACCGGAAGTTGATGGCGAGTGACAAATTAAGACTTAGATGTTCGGAGACGTCTTAATCTTAATTCCCTGCTGTTACACGAAGATCCAATCTCGCATCCCATCCCACATCCCCCGCCGAAGAAGACGCGAGATCCACATCATTCTTCTTGCGGGGCGCTGCTGCCCCCCGAGTCTACTTCTTCTTGTGCAACTCGAGGACGACGCTTCTTTTCGCCGGCAGAAGCGCTCGGGGGCCGGCACTCGACGTGTGCAAAGTTGAGCCATCCGAAATGTCTTTGTTGCCAGTCGGTGGTGCGGCGCGGTGCGATCGAGGTGGAGGCGGCTGGAGGAACAGGAAGAAGAGGAGCGCGCCAGAGCCACCTAGAAAGATAAATTAGTCGCTCCGAATACTTTCATTAATCTAGATCATCCGCAATACCTTCTTCTTCTTTAAGACACGAGCCGCCGCCCCCAAACTTGCCACTCGCGCCGAACGACCGCCCCCAATCGCTGCACGCAAAAACGTAATATAAGAGTATACAAGATACGAACGGACCCAATAGACATTGTCCTGTACATGCCATTAATTTAGAATTTTGATAAAAGCGAATATTGCTAAAAAAGGATATCGCTAAAAAGGAATTTCGTTAAAAAAGAATTTCGGTAATCCTGAAACTACTTAAGCGACCTGAAAATTTTAAAGGGTTTTTTGTTCGGCTATATGGAAAGACTGAAATAGGTTCACTGAAATATCGTTAATACTAGTAGCTATAGTATAAAAAATTTCCAGAAATTCCCTGAAATTCCCTGAAATTTCCTGAAATTCTCTGATACTTCCTGAAACTTTCTGAAACTTCCTGAAACTCCCTGAAACTTCCTGAAATTGCCTGAAACTAAAAACTTAACCACCTAAATTTTTTCAAATTTTTTTTCCAAATTTTTCAAAGAGGTGTATTTTTATATACCTTCAGTGGTATCGTTGGAGGCGGCAATGGCGACACTGGCAGCGGTGTATCGTTAATCCCTTCGTATACGTTATGTTCCAAGGATTAGTTTAAAACTTACCTAATTCCGCGAGCAGCAGCGACGAGCGTCGGGGGCGGCGAGCAAACGAACGAATCCTTCGAACGAAATGCCCGTTGTTGCCGTCTCCATGCACGGCCCGTCCTCGGCAAAGAAAAGCAAAGCAGAGCGGTGCAGAGCGTGGTGGGCTCGATGGGGGCGGCAGAGAGGACGTCGAAAAGAGTGGTGGGGCGGCTAAGGTTTTAAAAGCTTCGCTAATCCAACTGAGGTTTCCTTAAAATGTGTTTCTTGCATATTTTAGTAGGTCTTACACAATTTCCACATTTATTAACTTCACTGCCGCCTCCGCCGCCGCCTGCAGTAACCACCACATGATGTTCACGTGGATGCTCCACGTACGAATAACAAATGACAAGCGACATGCATTATTAGTGGCTTTTGTATCGACTTCAGGTCGAGTTGTACATTTCTGAAAAAGTTTAAATAATTTAATGTGCACTGAACGAAATTGTTGTAGAAGTATGTATATTTGTGTTATTAGGTAATTTTAATTTAATTGCACTTGTAATTGTATTTGCTAATTATTATTGACTTTAATTTCGTGTTCAATGAATTTTGTATTTCAGGACAATTTCAACAATTTATCACTGTAAAAAATTGAAGTAAAATTACAAAAATGACAAGAGAAAATATAAAAATTGAATTATTTGCAAATTTATTTCTTTATCAAATTTTTCGGAAATCATATATTAAATATCATTTGAAATATTTAGTATAAAATTTTTGGTAAATTTACTAAAATGATGATCCAAAATTCTTAAAATTAATATTTCCCAGAAGACGTATCCTGAAAACAATTCCCTTGACATAAACCACGATGAAAAATAGCATTTGGCAAGTTTAACGGATTCGCGCACATCTTAATCAATCTCCTTCAGAACCGCCGCCCATTCATTACCCTCCACAGCCACCACCCCATCTTCTTCTTCTTCTTCTTGAGCATCATCCATGAACCTCCTTCGAATTGCCATTTTAATGTCTAATGAAAAACAGGAACGAAAATAAATCTCGACGCACTCAAACGTCCGGGAAACCTCCCCGGAAACTGGGGGGGGTTGCAGCAACAACAACCACTTCCCGGAAAACGCGCACCAAGCGAAGAAATGGCGCGTATTTATCAATAATATTCTCGCGCGAATGGAAGAAACGCAAACGGAATATAAGTTACATAACAAAAGCGCGCTGAGAGCTCAAGATGTGCCGCCACCACCGCCTCCACCGCCTCCACCACCGCCAACGAAGAAGGGTTATTAATGGACGCACTTAAATCATATACACTTGAATACGATGCGCACTATTCACTCATTCCTCATTCTTCAACGCGATCATTTATTCCGCGTCACTTTTCCAAACGACTCATTCATTTTCCCCCATAGATTTGCAAAAATTTCCCAGCTTCTACTATTTAAACATTAATTTTATCAATAAACATTATTGTATAAAATAAATATTGTTATACTTCTTGGAGAGGTGTTCATGGTGTTACCACTTCTTCAGCGAGGGTTGTTCGTGTTGGTGCGAAGAGCAGCGTGCTGGAACCCTTTTCGAAACTAATAATAAGTGAAACGTAGTAATTTATCAAATAAATACGAGTCTATTGTGTTCCCGCCCGAAAACCGACTGCCTTATGTTCCTCGCCCACACACAACAAAGAGGACGCGGGCCGAAGAAGAAATTTAATATTAGTGCTGAGTATAGTGTCCATACACAACGAAACGAAAACAATGGAATTACGGAAAAGCGTCTGGGAAAATGTGTAAATGTGTACTTCTTTGGTCTATTATTTCTGAAAATGGATGGAATGAAATATTGAAAATCTATACTTAATTTCACTCATATATTTTGAACATATGTATGTTTCTAATGCAAAATTATTGTGATCCTTTGAAATTTCAAATTGCATTGGACTAGTGTACATTTGGCCATTAGATTAGAAGTAGAGAAAAGATGGATGAATAGAAAATGTACGAACGAATATAGTCGGAGAAACAAACTCAATACTCGAGCAGCAATAGGTAAAGACAAACAGCTTTTATCCTTTATCCTGTATCCTATATCCTTTATACCATCAGGTTGGGACGTGCGCTTTTGTTCGGGCGAATGCCGGGAAATTTATCATTTTGCTTTCGCGGTTTTTGAAGAAAATGATCAACGTTGTTGTACTCCCGAGTAATGCTCTTCTGCACCTATTCATATTTCTGAGACTAATGACTGTCATTTATTTCAGTTGCAAATTGTCTTCTATGTGTTTTTCCATTTTCAGAATATTCAATTTTAAAATCTCACTGATCAAAATTTTCTGAAATAAACATATTTTAAAAACACTAGAACATAATTTATAAAAATGATAAGGAAAGTAATTAAAAATTTACATGTGAAATTTTTCAAATAAAAATTGTATGCATGCTGTGATTAAATAAAAAAGTTATTAACAAATTAGTCAGCATTTTAATTTTAAACTACCAACACTTTCAACTTTTAACTGCATTAATAGTTTTCATATCTCCCATCCCAGCGCATCTAACAAGTAAAATAACAAACATGGGTAAAAAAGCATGGAAAATATGGAGAAAAACCATGACGAGAGTGTTTTAATTAAAATTGTTTCATTCAGGAAGGAAGTTCGCGGAAAAAGTTGCGGACAGCACTCTCGGAAGCTTCCCATCTGCACACGAGGCGAAAAATGTACATTTTCAGACAAAACATCCGCTGCTCCACGCTGAAAAAAATCAAAGTACGAGGAGGAAAAACGAGGAGGAAAAAGTGCACGCTGAAAGGCAACTATGAATATAAAATATGAGGAAAATATGTGGAAAGCCATTAACAGCACGTTGTGTGATGTGATACACAAGTGATGTGCACTTGTGCACTTCCTCATCTACACTACACACTAACATGCTGAGTTTTCAGTTTTGCTTCGTTCGTTTGTTCCCTGTCTGAAAAGTTTCGTTTTTAAACCGCTTTTAAACTACTTTTAAGCACTTTTATTCGGATGCTAAAGTGTAAAATGCTTTTTTCAATTCAATTTTCACATTGTAGTTTAAACTTGAAAAATAATTTTGAGAGAGGTAAGTTTTTCTAATAAATTTGTTATTGTTAAAGGATAAATTTAGAGGGTAATTTTGTGATTGGATATCTGAGAAATTATATTTCAAATGATATGATGCAAGAAGACTCGTGAAATTCACCCTGGGGTGCTAAATATAAGGGAGAAATATACGAAATTGCGTTCTGGTGCCATCTAGTATCCAGGGTACAAACTACGCAGCAAGGGGTGGTTTCGTAGAGGTTTCAGTCAGGGTCACATCCTACTTTATCGAGGTTTAACCCCTCGCTGAGCCTTAAACAAGCCCCTCCCCTAATGACAAAGCATTTTTCCCCCTCTAATTCCCACTCGAATCCTTCTAGAACATTTTTTCTTATATTTAAGATACTATATAAATTGGTTATATTATATTATTACTATGGCAAAGTTTTTAAGTGATTTTAATCATCAACAACTGTTAAATTGAGACACATTTCATTCATTTGGAGTAAATAAATATTTGGCGAAAATAAATATAAATACCCGAAGTGGACGTGTGCAAATTACAATTGTCATGCATAAAATATTTGCGCAAGACTACGGGATGTCAATTAATTTACCTTCCAGCTCGCATATTTTCGCCATTAAAATTGAATTATTGCTACATAAATTATGCGCGCCAGGAACGAAAAATACGAGAGGGCAAATAAAAAGCAAAACTTTGCGAATGCGAAAAGTTGCGCGCGTTCGTTCGCGGAAATAAAATTTATTCGCCACCCCCTTGGCCCCCCACCCTCTCGCGCAATGCAGCATTTGAAATGGCATTCAACGCAATTTTACGTCTCTCAAGAATTAAAAGTTTTATTATGACAAGTTTGCAATGGTAGCAGCGAATCGAACAAATAAAAATCCGCCAACCCGAGCGGAGTTTTAATAATAATAATAATATTGCAAATATAAATAAACGCGTAACTTTATTACCCAGCACGAAACGCTGCTTTTATAATTGAGTTAAATTTTCATTTCGCATTTTCCACTTTTCTCATCTCTTTTTTCCATTTTCATTTTCCGCTGTTCTCAGCGCTGAACTCAAGGGTTGGAGGTGTAGCAAGCAGGAATTCTCCACCTCCTCCTCCTCCTCCTCCGTTGCCGCTCCCCACCTTCGTCTTCCTCTTGCAGTCGAGAAAGAGCGACGCTCATATTTTCCCATATTTTCCACGCGAACGGCGTGTTGTTCCATTTATCATCCCGGCTGGAGCCGTGCACCTATTTCATATCTCATTTGGCGTCCAATTTTTCATTAAATTTATTTATTTTATATAGCGCTGAGAGCGCTCGTTGCGAGTTGAGGTTGTTTTGTTTGGTCGGCGAGTCGACTCGCTGCGAAAAGTACCCCCGTCGAGAAAAAAGGGTGCGCTTGGAACGATATTCGTGCGCGAGGTGGGTCGGATTTTTTACGACGCTCGTCGGCGATTCGTCGAGCCGGAATAAAAGTCTCCACCCATAACGGAAAAAAAGCGGAGCAAGTGAGAAACGACTCCCCCCGCAACCCCATGAAACGAGCGTAGAGCGCACGGTGCCGCACCCCTCCTTAACTCGCCCCACTCGATGAGCACTTATCCGCACTTCAGGAGGTCGCATTTAAGAAACGCCTCGGATAACGCCTTCTTTCAATCCACACCTCTCGAAAAAATATGGTCCAGAACCGCTCGATTTCAGCTAATTTCCAGAGGTGCTGTTTGCTGGCTTGTAGCGTCCATATGAGGGTGTAGAAATGAAGAAAAAGTGAAGATCTCCATGGTAATATTCGTATACTATTGTCTGGATATAGTGTGGCTCGAGAATTTTCGCCAACGTCTCCTCATTTTCCGTACCGTGGGGGCAAGGAAAATCATTTATTTTTGGCATGCGCACTCCTGCGACGAAACTCTTACGGCGCGCTTTACGCGAAAACGGCGCTTTCCTAAGAAGAGCGTCTCGCCTTTGCATCGCCGCCCTCGAACGCGCCATCGCCCCTCACTGCCGCCACCACCACCGGTGTGCGTCCTCCACGCCGCCTCCGCCGTCGTCCTCGAGCCGTCCGCTTTTTCATAATCCCCCTTCCTTCCGTGCAGTTTCTTCTAGCAGTGCGCGAACGAAACGAGAAAAGCTTCCCTCCCCCCAGCTCCGGCCTCGTCGCCGCCGCCGCCGCCTCCATCGCTGCCGGCAACCATTCGCCAAGCCTTCCGCGGCGCGTTCTTCTCTTTGTCTCGCAGGACGCCGACTTGGAAGAAACGCACAACAAGGATGTGCGCGGGTGGGGGTGGCGCGCACGAGCTCGCGCTCCATTCCGAGAGCTCGAAAGATGAAGAATACAAAGTCGACCTCCCAGGGCTTTTCGTTTCGTTTCTCCTGCATCTCCTCCTGCCCCCCCGCGTGCACCTTCACCGCCATCTTTCTCTAGTTCGTTCTTTGCTGCGTGGCGAGGCCGGGATCGTAGCTCAAGCTGAAGAAGCGGTGGGGGCGGCGAGGTGAAAGGGGTGCGCAACGGCAACGGCGGCGGCGGTGGCGGCAGCAAAGCTTATTAGACGACGACTGGAGGTTTTTGTCTTTTCGTTGAGCCGTCGAGCGCTCGCTCTCTTTTCTCGCCGCCGCCGCCCGCGCGCACCAAAGACGCTCATGGTGGGGTGCAGCGAGCCGGGGGCGGCGGAAGAGGAGAGGGAAGAATGGAATGGAGCGCGGCACGCGGAGGCAATTTTAGGTGTTCCTAACTGCTGCTATTGCAGGCAGTAAAAGAGGGGTCTTTTCCTTTTCGTTCCTTTCTCGGCCGGCTCTCGCAATTCGTTCGCCGTCGTTGCCTCCGCCGCCGCCGCCACCGCCGCCGCTGCTGCCGTCGTCGTTGCCGCCGTTGCTTTTCCTCTTTCTCTGCATGCGCGACGACGCTGCCGAGGAGGCGGCGGCGGCGGAGAGAGAGAGTTTTAACTCTCGACGAATTATTGATCTAAGAAAAAGACTTGCGAGTATGGCTATGCACACACAAAACTATACGCTTCAGGGAAACTAGTGAATGCGGAATGTTCAAATATTAGACGTGGGGAAAATTCTGGAACCGAGGGAATAGAGAAAGGGTTAAAATGATTGCCTTAGAATTTAGATTTCTTTTTACAGGTTTTTTTAAATTTTATGTCCAACAATCTGTAGTTCTTAGATCCAGAATTTTTGTTGCTTCTTCTTTTGATTTGTTATTTTCTTTAAAATTTTCAGTATTTGAAAATCCAAAATGTCTTAGGTATTTTGTTTATTAGACAAAAAATTGGTCTTTTAGATAATGAGAATTTAGATCATAAAATCTCCGAAATTTAAAATATTAAATCAATTAGAGAACTTATATTTTTAGGGCATCAAAAAAGTTTAAAGAGTTTTCGAAGTCTATACTTTCAAATTTTTGAATAATCATCCAGTTTAGTAATTTTTCAAGGTCTTCTCCAAGAAATTGTTTTTGAACTTTATGGACTATCTACTATCTACTTATGGACATATCTAAAATATTCAAGAAATCTAAATTCATAACGAAATACCTTCAAAAATTTGAAAAATGATCTAGTCTATTTAATTCATTTTTCGTCTAAAAAAACGTTTTTGGCCCAAATGAATATTTTAGGTCTGTTCCAGCAATCTAAAAACTTTTTTCAAATTATTATGTAATATAAGGAAATCCCTTAAGAATCTAGGATTCTGGATATGACATCACATTCTGGAACCAGTAAAATTCATCTAGTCTAAGGAATTTTTCAGTTTTTTTCATTAAACAAGTTTCTAGAAATTTCTCAGCTTAGAAACTCCAAGTGAATTAGCAACATTTTAAGCATTCTAAAGACTGTTCTAGAAATGTTTAGAATTCTGAAACTGATACTAAAATCTTCGGGAATTTTCTCCAAAACCATTCTTCATATAACAAATTTGGCAACATCTTCCCATTACCATTCTTAGAAACCATAATATCTTTCCAAATTCGGTAACATCTGCAAATTTCCACCTAGAATAGCAAAAACTAATTTTTGCAAGTGAATTATTAACGCGGACGAAAGTTTGCGCTTGATCGTTGACAATTTGTACGCAATAATGCCTCGGACAAACATTTACATTAACGTCGACGCCGCGGTGGGCTTGTCGTGTCGCTTTGTCTCGGAGGCGGCAGCCGTGGTGGCGGAAAAGTGCTAAAAAGGTGCCATAAATACAGTCGTTACCCCGACGTATGCCTTGGAGCGTCGTCGACGAAAGAGTGCGAACACGTGTTTTTCGCATTTAAATAATGAAAACTAATTAGCGCGCTCGGACGTCCAGCAGTGTCCCCAATGCCCCCACCGCCACAGCCGCCGCACACGACGAAAGCACCCTTATAAGTGACCACCATACGATGGGGCATTCACATTCTCTTCATTGCTCCACGGGCGCAGCGCCACAATGCATGCCCCCCATTTCCCAGCCGCCCCCCGCGAATAAAATCACGTCGCGCGTCCACATGAAATTGAAGCGTTTGTTTGCTCGTTATAAGACGACATGAATTTTTGATTTTCCCCGCGGCGCGGTCTGGAAACGAGTGACCGGTTGACCAGTGTCCAGACTGCGCGCCAACTGCGGAACGGGTTTGTCCAGTTCTCAGTCTGGAAGAATCCGAAATTTGATGGGGACAGATGGACAAACCGTCGATTCGTAGGAAAAGTCCGGTTTTGTGAACCCAGGGTCAGAGTGAATGGTCACTGTTGATGGTACCCTCGTTTTGGTAAACTCGTTCGTTCGGGGAATGGTTTCATGTCTGGGACATCGTATCGTGGGAATCGTTTGGTAAGAAGTTGATGGACAATCGGACAAGACAGAAACAGGTTCTGGACTGACCTTTGGGTACCTGGGTAAGATGACCTCGAGGGTAAAAAAGGAGACTGAAATTTGTTTCAAGTGTCGTTTTGGATGTCTTTCAAGGAATGAATGGGATGATTACGTTGAAGGTTAACAGGTAGAAGGTTCTTTTGAAGGGGTCACCTTGGGAATTTTTGGGTACCCTTCCAATGATACTTCTTGCATTCTCTGATGGACACCTTGAAATTTCAGGTAATTCCAAGAAAACTTCAACATTTTTTGCGTTGGGTCTTTTGGTTCATCCAAAAAAACCAGATTCCAAAAGTTCTTGGAGGGTTGTTGGACCTGGACCAAGAAGTAAATAAAAGGACTACAAGAAAGTCCAGGAATCTTCAAAGGATTTTCTATGATTCTTCTAGAAATATCTTAATGATAAAGACATCTTGTATTATAATTCTTGAACTTTAAGGGAAAGATAGTAGAAGATTTGGTTTTAGATGACCTGAACTGAAAATAATTTACTCAAGAATACTTCCACAGACTTCCAGACCTTCAAGTCTTTGGAATGACCCCTGTAAAAAAAGAAATCCTCTTGAATGACATTTCAAAGATAATCACTTGGGAAGCATTTCAAATCTTCAAAAAGGAATACAACAGACCATAACTTGGTACCCATGAAAACAGGTTCCAGACTGACCTCCAGGTATCCGGGATGACCCCAAGGGTAAAAAATCTACCAAACTACTCACAGACTGATTCCCCAAATGTCTTGAATGATAATCCCATTCAAAGATGTCTTAGACCTAAATATAACTAAACAGGTAGGGAACCTTCTGGAAAAGGTGCCCTTGATTTGAAGGGTCTCACTTGGAATTTTCAACTCGTTGACCTCACATATACATTTCAAGTCTTCCTCCATCGATTGCCAAAATTCTCCGCGAATTCTTCTCGCCCCCTCCACTCTGAGTTGCCTAGGATACTAGCACTAGGACCAAAGATAACACGAAGCATGCTTCAGCGAAAATAGTAGAATTTTGCAATTTCTCGAAGCCTATGGTGGCGGCGTTGACATCGGAGAGACAAGGAGAGCGCATATATATGTTTATACATCCCTGGCACACGTCGGGAATGTAAGTTGTGTAGACATAAAGGAGCGAGCGGCGCAAATTAGAATATGCAAATTCAGCAGCGCGCGCGTTCGTTCGTTCTTCGCTTCTTCGCTGCGAACTCCCGGGGCGAACACGCCGCGTCACCGCTGCCGCCGCCGCCGCCTCCGAGAAAAACACCCCTGCACGCATACATCGTCAGCGTAGTGACAATGAGTCGAACACCACCATGTGTGTGTATATGTGTGGGTGTGTGTGTGGGTGGGTGGCGGCGAGGTGTACGTATATTTCGCAGGTCTTTATTCGCCGGTGGAGGCAGCATCTAGGCGACATGCCTCCGAACTAATTGGCAACTTCTTAATGTCGTTTATACTTACTGCGTCGCTGAAGGCACGTCGACGTCGTCGTCGGCGGCGGCGGCGACGATGGAGGCGGTGGTGGAGGCGGCGGTGGAGGCAGCGTCGTCGTCTCTTTGATATAATAAATTTTCGAATGCAAAGTACGTACGTTATTCGCCGCGTTTCGCTGTGCTGCCACCCGGCCGCCCCCCAATTTTCATAGCGCGCCTCCCAACGAATAAATAACTCCGATAGGCGACAAGTCGCGGCATTCGCGAGCGAACGAAGAAGACATTGCTGGTGGTGGTGGGTGGTGGAAGTGAGGCTGCGGGGGTGGTGTATGCATACCGAGCCACCGCCGCCACCATCATCATCGCCGCCAACGCCGAATGCTGGCGTACGCATTTTAACTTTTCGTATGATTTTCATTAATTGCTCCTCGAATGCGCCTCGATTACGGATAAATTTATTAGTGCCTCGTCATTATCAAGAAATTCCACAATAATTCAAACTTCAATCTTATACCCTCGAGGGTTCCTACCACCACCCCCAACTACTCTGATATCAATTTGGGGCATATTAATACTAATTTTCGTACTTTGCAAATTATAGCATAACTTTTTGCACCTCTCTAATTTTATAACGTGCAAATTTTGACTTTGACTCAATGATATAAGATTTCTTAAGGATTTCAACAAGAAAATCTATAATTTTTGAACTATATTGATTTTTAACATATCTGAAAGAAATCAATATCAATCATGAAATTGCAGATAACTTCAAAACTATAAGAAATATTTTTAATTTCTAAAAACTTCCTGAATCTGGAGTAATTCTTCTTTCAGATTCTTCTTTGTAACCGGAAATTGATGAAATTTTCAGTTTTTTATGATGATTTAAATTTGGACTTGAAAATTTGTAATACAGAATTTTTTCAAAATTTTATATCTTCGAAAATTAAAAACATAATTAATTTCTGTAAACGTATATATGAAATACAATAAATTATAAAATAGTTAATTTTATTATAAATCTTATTAGTTCAGAATTATATTGTTAAAAATTATTAATCCTTTGTAAATTCCAATTTTAAAAGACAGATAATTTTTGCATTATGTTGTACAAATCATGATATTTCAAAAACTATAAGAGATATTTTAATTTTGAAAAAAGATTTATATTCAGTGTTAAATTGTCTATAGAAAATGTTTTGTCAAATTTTTCGATTACATTTATTGAATTGTCTACAGGCTCTGAAAAATGACTATTGAAAAATTGCAATTAATTGGATGAAAATTGAGTCATGTTCAGTTCAATGGATAATATTTTCAAAACTATCAAAGATATTTTAATTCTGAAAATATATCTGAAATCCTTGATTAATTTACTTTAAATAATGTATTTTTGAAAAATATTTGATATATGATTGACCGGAAAAAAAGAATTACAGATAAATTTCCAGCCACTGTTTATATTCAAATATCTTTTAAACTATTGGATAACTTTAGATTTTCAAAAAAATCTTTAAAAAATGTAATAAATTTTGAATAAAATAATGTACAAATTGAATATTTTGAAATAGGATGATATTCAAAGTCACTCATAAACAAAAAAAATATCAATATAAAAGATGAAAATAAATGGAATATCAAATTTAATTAAGAAGAAAAAAAAAATTACAAAAAATTAATAAAAATTCCACTTGAAATATCTCTATCATTATAAAACCATTGTGTAATTAAATAAACATTCAAATCAAATTATCAGAGACAATACGAGCTAATTACAGTGCAAAAATGAAGCGCAAATTAGAACGGACATGAAAACCAGTTTTGAACCCGATAACAGTGGAAAGATTCCCAAGAAAGGGTCACTCGTCCGAATGCACCCCTTTCCTTCTTCCCTATCCGCTGGTCGGCATTCAAACCCAACAACGTCCAGCACATCCAGAAAAAAAAACCGAACTGAATGGGAATGTCCAGTGTACAACAACTTGTTCCTTGACGATTCCACAATACAGCAATGAGCGAAATGCAAATCAACCCGACGAGAATGAAGCCGGTATGAAAACCTGGAGCAACGAGTTGATTTTCAAGTTTTGACCAAAACTAGTTTCCACTCGGGCCTCCCGAAAAAAGTCCCGTGAAGACCGTGAGGTTTGTTTGTTTGGTCAGAAATTGGTCAGTCCGTGCTGGCGTTCTTCCACGGCAACATCTTCACGCCGAAATTCACTCCTTCAACGCATCCAAGAACTCAGAACTCAACGCACCAACAGATAGAGATTTTTCGGGAACAAGTGTTGAGTGCAGCATCCAGGTCCAAGAACTTACAAGAAGCACGCAGCAATTGAAGCAAATTCACTCCAAGGAAGAGAAAAAGGTATGTGAAAACAATTCTTCCGGGAAATTCGGCGTGCGCGGGAAATTCAAGCAAATTCAACATTCCTCGACGGAAACGTTAATTTATGCCATAATATAATACGGCAGGGATAACTTGGGATGGCGTCCCGCAGCAGATATAGGGAAACGAACTTTCCACTAAAATAAACAGTAATTTCCTTACCAAATTACCAGACTTATTTGCAGTGAGCTAAATTTTCTCCGAAGCTTCCTTCATTTCGCTACATAAGCGCGGTGGGTTGTCGGGATTTCGCTCGGTGGCGGCGGGCTTCTTCTTCTTCTTGGCGGCGCTTTCCGCCGAGAATGGAAGACGTAAAATTACTGCCGCCGCCCAAACTGGTGGAGCTGGCGTCGCCGCCACCGCCACCGCCGCCGCCGCCATCCAAAAAGCAAACGAAACCCGGCAAAAGCAAAAGCCAGTAATGAAGCCAAATAAGTGAAGGTTGTTTGTTTTATCCTCGAGTCTTTCTTGGGGCGTCTTCTGCGAAGCTGGTGGCGAAGTTTTGCTGAATACAAATTCGGCATCTGTGCCAACACAAACTGCATTTAAACTTATCCAATGAATTATTAAGGAAATCTTGGAAAGGAGTTTCCAGAGATTCTGAGATTTTTTGAATTAATTAACGATTTCAGTTTATTTCGACCTTAAATTAGGATCATTTTTATTTTGGACAAGATTTGAAAAATATTAGGATACCAAGTTTTTGATTGGTGAAGATTTTTGTGAACTAATTCAAAGCTTGAAACTTTCATAAGATAATTTATCCAGTTTTTAGTTCAGGATAAAATTTTGTCTTTTATCATTTACTGGGAAAAAAGTTTATAGAAAAAACTAAAATTGGAGACTTGGAAACATCAAAAATTATAAAATATTATTTTGAAATTTGAAACCAAGAACATTTTCATTATCCTTCAGAAAGTTACTGATAACTTTCTGTTCGAATGTTGGAATGCTTTCTAATGCATTTTTCATATCCAATTTTCAAAGATAAATTTAAGGACTAGAAATTCCAGGATTAAAAATGTTTTTGTGATGATTGATTCTTATCTCAAAGTTTAGATAATATTTGGAAACCACTTCAAATTTGGAAGCTAATATTCATGTTTTTGTTTATTTAATGAACCTAGAACTAAAGTTAAAACTGATTCTTCAAAAGTTTAGATATTGAAAAGAACATTTGTAATTAGCAAAAATTCACTATTCTGAAATCTAATAACAAATTAGAAGTCTTCTCTTCTTAGAAATCTCCATAATGAATTTCCCAATTCTGAGAGACGCAGGAAATCCATCACACAAGGAGGAAATATTTCAGAACCCATTTCGGTTTTCATTTGTAACCGGCGTACGAAGGCGTCGCTCGCGTAATTATCTTAATGATGTCATTGATTAATGAGGAACCCATTTTACAAGCAACTCGAGCGTGTATTCCTCGTGTGCTCGCGAACGAATCGAATCGAGTTCGCAAACTCGCAAAAGCGTCTCCTTCGTCGTCTTCTCCTTTCGGCATTCAACATTTCCGCGACGACATTGCATGCGTGCATGACGACAATTGCCGCCCCCGAGACGCGAAAGGAAGTTTCCGCCCGACTCAAAGAAATCCGCAACGAAACAAAGCGATCCCCTGCAGCTACCGTGCGGAATCATTGATGATGAGCGCCACCATCTTGAGAAACCACCCCATTGATCCTCGAACCTACTAGAGGAAATTAAAATCCTTGAACTATACCATTTATTATCAATTTGACAACAAAGGAGTTTTTGAATTCGACATATCAATCAACAATAGATACTATGAAATTTCTCATGAATTTCAGTTGAAAAATGAGTTGTTGTACTAACGAACTTTGGAGGAAATTAGATTCTGAGAAAATTAAGATGCTTCATGTGTCGCGTTGCTTTTGTATGCAGCGCCCTCTCGAATGCCTTGAGGGTTTTCTTGATGAGGACGAGTGTCGAACGTCTTTCAATTTGTCCTCCAACCCTTTGCAGGTGACGACACGTCGCGTGTACACAAAATATATTTGCTGCCGCCCCCGCGTCCCCCCAGCTCTCTGGAGCTGAATTCGCCGCCATCTCATTTGGAGAGCGGCGTCGCAGGAACAAATAGTGTTCTTCTCGGAGGTGTCTGCGAAGACTACAAGATGCATGGGGATGTGGGAGGATGAGGCGCCAGGTCTTTAGACGTTGCCGCCCCCGAAATATATATTGTGTATTCGGCGCACGAATCTCTTTTACAAATTGTTTAATTAAATCGTGGTTAGATGTGGTGCGTCCCCAAGGAGGGCGTCTTTCTTGTGAAGTCAAACCGCCTCCAGTTCCAAGAAATCATTCCCAGAAAATTATCTTCATTTTCTGAGAACTATCCGAAATCATTTTCTCGTTTAAGAATAACAAATGAGTGAATTTTTAAAGATAAAATGG
>JARJDZ010003659.1:0-21789 GCA_030264555.1 Aleochara sp. GC000083
GAATTTCATATCACTTTTTTCGCTACAAACTTTTTTTTCAAGTTTTTTCTTCTAACGCGATTTCTGCTCTACTAATGACCAAAAGGGCATGAACCCATACATTTTTGGAAAGTGCTCATCAAGATCTACACTTTGGTTCAAAGTTTAGTTTAATTGCTCCAACCGTTTAAAAGATATTCGCGGTTAAAGAGGCGAAAATAAGCGAAAATTTTGCATTTTTATGACCCGATTTTTCTAGTTCGATTATTTCTGAGTCCCGGATGAATTTGGGACCATGGCCTATGTTACTTTGTCGTCACACGTTTATACATATAAACTTTCGGCTTAAGTAACCCTATCTGAGTAAAAGATCTGCATCAAAATCATAGATTTTTTTATAATATCTAGCGCATATTTTAAGATTGATGGATGAATGAAGCAATGTGGAAAAGAAAATGCATTGCGTCGAATGCAAGCGCATACGAAATTGCTTCCTGGCGAACGATTGCGTTGTGAAACTGAGAAGCGCTCAATCATCAGCCTGCAGGGAAGTAGCGAATAACTTTCTCTCTGCGGCTTTTCGAGTTGCTAGATGGCAAAAACGCCATCGTTGTATCATAAGCTGCAGAATTGCATCTGCAGCAAGAAGCTGCCATGCTGAGCAATCAGGAAAACCGCAATTTGCCATGTCAGGACGCAATAAAGCGTTGTTATTTTCGCATTTTGTTCGAGACCCATCAACGGCAGATTAATTGTGTCATTGTGTAATATTGTTGATCTTATCGCTATTAATAATTTGTCATCATCAGCATGGAAAATATTTACAATCGTCTCAACAAGTGCAACTATGACCTTTGTTTAGTGCTTTTTCGCATTTAGTTTGTTTCATTTTACATTTCTATTAAAAATAATTTTGATTGGAATTTGTAATTTATAGTTTTGAACTCCAAGGGTTTAAGACATGAAATCTGATACATTTTCTCATCACGGATGTTCTCAAGTTTTAGACAGTCATCTTATCATCAGACGCAACGTTTTTGTTTGGGAGCAGGATGCGGCGCTGAGAAGAAGGTCACCCGATAACTCCGACCAACATTATCAGTAATAATTCAGTGGTTTTTTCAATTTGCAACTGATCTGGGGCAGTAGTAACATTGTCATTACTAATGATACGTTGGTATAAATTGCATAACGATTCGCAAAACAAAAATTCTTAACTCAAATATATGCAGTTTTTTGTAAATTAATTGAATGAGATTGAACAAACAATGAAGCCTCTTATCTCAATGCCAATGCATAAATAAAAACTGGTTTGGAAATCGTCGAGTGTCACAGGACTTTCGAACTACTTGCTTGAATTTCATCTGCACAATTTCAAGTATTGCTTAACAATCGGAAAATTATATGTTACATGTTGCACGTGTTTGCTAACACTATCAATTAATTAACAAATTGCATTCGTTATACAATGCATTTCGCCCAAGTCGATGCATCCAAAGTCCTAATTAATGACTCAATTAATAAGCGAGTAATGCATATCAAGTGAAATTTCGCTTGAAAGGCACAAAGTGCGTTATTTGTTATATGCGCACTGATAAAAAAGGAAGTGAATCATTCCAATTGGACAATAAACTAGGCTACTATGAATGCTGCTCATAAATAACATGGAATCGTTTCGATATATCAATAATAACAATTAAATTTTGCAAATGATCGGCTATCAGTACTCAATACGTAGTTGATTGTCGCGTACCTAAGAAGCATTATCTCACGGATTTAAACCGAGTGATGGGTCAAAGTATGATTAATTAATTAGTGGGTGTCAACATACTAGAAACACATACATCTCGATTGTGGTGAATAACTCACATCATTGATGAACTTTGTCACCCGAAGTGTGCCATCATTTATGATAATGAACGGATATAAGGTTCGCGCTAACATCGCCAAAGATTCATAGATTCATTCGCTTATTGTCAACTGCACGTCCCTAATTAATAATTGTACTCGAATTTTTAAGTCAATTAGCTTCTTTGCATTATTTGTGAAGAAGGAGGACAACTTTGAAGAAGTTCCCAAGAATTTACGGGAGCTTTTAAATAATTATTTCAGGTGAGTTGCTATTTGTTATCTGTGATAAGAATTTTGTTCAATGGTTGCTGCAGTTTTGAAACTTTAAGCGTTTAAATAAGTGAAGAAATTTGAAAGTTCTGTGACACGAATTTTAACAATTTTCAAAATACATTTTGAATCTGTACTAAACATTGAAACTTTTGTTTTGCCTTTGACTTGTCTCGAAAATTACTTTTAAATGCACATAATTACAACTAATAGCACGTTTTCATTACGAGATTGCAAGTGAAACTCTTTGTCAGTCGGAGCATTGCACGACTTTTTTTATACATTTGTTGCTTAATTATGAAGTAAATTCATTCCGAATTAAAATATCCACACTAGCGCGACGTTACAAAGAATATTAACGGTAAAAATGCAAACATAATTCACGCATTGTATGGAAATATCGTGGATGAACAATGGCATTAATTCACTTTTAAGCATGTTAATGGCACATTTTTACACCATTTTCAACAATATTTATACGCATTTTAATCAGCTGAGCTATCGTATATCATCGTATTGCGCAAACGAATATTATTGCATTGAATGCATATTATATGGATGGAATTTATTTTTAAAAGCGCGACTCGACCAAAATCGCAGCAATATCAAAAAATGCATTTGCTTGTGTGTGACTTTCGAACGCGGATCGTTGATTGCCGATTGCTCATCGACTCTTCAATCCGAACGTTTTAAACAATGTTATCACCTTTGCGGTACTTAAATTATTGTGTAATGTGATGAGGATTCATTGTATTTTTAGGGCTATTGATCGATAATTTCAAGTTTACTTGTGGATTTTTTCTGGCAAAATTTGATTTTTCGTTTGTGAATACTGTGCTACTGCAATTTAGATTGTCAAAATGCAAATAATCCGTTCAAAATGCAGACGTTTAAAGATATGAAGAATTGAATCTAGAGCAATTAAGAAAATTGAACTTGGACAATTGCAAATAAAGCAAGTCATTAATTGAAAAGCAAATAAATGCTGAATCAAATTTCAACCGTACACCAACATGTTAATGCAGATAAATATTTAGAGTCCGTTATCAGCGGGCCAGGATTTGTCGCAAATGTGTCAGATATGCAGTTGCAAATATTTGGACTTCTAAGCAGAATCGGTTGCTTGCCTGGCGACATTATTGTTATTGACTTATTCGGTGGTGTTGTTTAATAGTTTCGGCTTGCATTTCGGCGTGGGACGCGCTTCTAATCTCATCGCGAGGATGCCTTTCGTTGGAATAGCGCGCGCGCGATCGCTCTTATCATCATCATGCGTTCGGTTCGGCAGCCCGGAGAGAAAAGTTCATATCGAAATAAAATAATCAAAGTCTAACATTCGTTAAGATAATGATAAAAACTTTAGACGACAGCCAAGTTTATATAAATGCCAGCGAATTGATGATTAGTCGATCAGTTCGATTGGTGTACGTGTTTCAATTGCTTCGTGCGTTTGTCAAGTAAGTTTTCCAGTAAGTTTATCCTATCAGCAAATAGATAAATATGATTCTTAGCCAATATTTGGTCGTTGTGAGCGTAGAGCTTGACAAGAAATTCTGGTTTGAGCGATGCTAAACTTAAAACGAACGCGATATGAATGATTCCAATTGTGCAATTGGAAATTTCAAAATTTTCTTCTGAAGGAAGTTTGCCATCTACTATTTTGTTTCTTGAAATTATTATAATAGCATTTCCAGTTAGATAACTTACGAATTGTAAATGGTACTGAATTTCCTGATGAAATTTAAGTCAATTTGAATTTTCTTTAAGTACCTTATTGCATGATAATCCGAGAATTTATGGTAATTTTCCAATTTGATATCTCCCATTAGAAATTGCATAATTTGTTGTTTAAAATCAGTAATGCCAAATCACATTCTGATAACGTATTCAGTTTCAACTAATCACAATAACGTTATCAGCAATTATTTAGTTCAACTACCAAGATAAACATTCATTTCTGAAGTAAATATAGATTGTGTTTGTTTTCTCAGTATACTAATGAGTTGGTGACCAGGATTTAATGAAATCCTTTCCTTAGAGTGATTGCCCTCGATCTCAAACAAAATATTTCGCAACGTAACGTAACGCCTCTCGAAATATTGCATTACAATTCGCGCGAAGAGATCCTTAACGCGATGTTTACTTATGGTGTAACCGATGCTCGCAAACCAACGACTGATAACGCCGCATTGTTTCTCACCTTGATGCACAAAGGCGGTAAATAAAACATGCGCATTAAATCGATCTGTGTCGATTTGCAGATACTCAAAACAGCCGAAACGTGCGCGCATCCAGAATGGCCGCATTCACCATCGACACGCAGACGTTCACCGAGGAGACGAAAGAGATCGCCAAGAAGGAGCTGCGCGAAACGCCGGAAGTCGTCGCCGCCGCCATCGAAGAGCTGCGCGCCCTCCTGAAGGCCGACGAAAGCATCCATTTCGCCGACAACGATGAATTCCTCATCATCTTCCTGCGTCCGTGCAAGTTCTACGCAAAGAGTGCTTACGAGCTGGTGCGTACTTCAATCAACATCTACAAGAAGACATGTAATTGGATGGAATAAGTAATAATTGATGGTATGTTTGGCCTGTTTAGATGAAACGCGTCGCTGAATTCAAGGACAAGCATAGCAATTTGCTGGCCAATCTGGTGCCCGAAGACGAGCGCGACGCGTTCACCAACCACAACGTCGTCAACGTGCTGAAGAATCGCGACCATAAGGGTCGCCGTGTGCTGCTCGTCAACGTGGGCGGCTCGTGGAACACGAAGACGTTCACCACCGACCAGCTCTTCCGCATCTTCTACCTCATCCACGAGGCGGCCATCCTCGAGCCGGAGACGCAGGTGCGCGGCTCCGTCGTCCTCATGGACTTCAACGGCATGGGGATGTCGCAGGCGACCGCCTTCTCGCCGAGCTTCAGCAAGCTGCTGCTCACGTTCATCCAGGAGGCGATGCCGCTGCGCCTGAAGGAGGTGCACATGGTCAAGGAGCCGTTCATCTTCAGCATCGTCTGGAACTTGTTCAAGCCGCTCCTCCAGCCGAAGCTGAAACAGAGGGTACGACAATTCGATTTTTTCTTTGAATGGCTGCAATTGAATGTGAAACTTTCTTGTAGATCTTCTTCCACGGCTCGAAGATGGCATCTCTGCACAAGCACCTGGCACCTTCACATCTCCCGAAGGACTACGGTGGTGAACTCGCCGCCATCGACTACACCGGTGCCAATTGGTTCCCTGCAATTGAAAAGCACGTTGATTTCATCAAAGAAATGAACGGTTATGGACTGGTTAAGAAGTAAACGACAATGCTACATCGAGTATTACTAAATACTAGTACTAAAATTACGAGTGCCTTGTGCCAACGAATTCATTCATTGTTATTGTTGATATTATTAGTTTAGTGCTGATTCGTTCGCACTAAATGATTTTTGCATCAATCTGCATTCATTAAATCTATCCTTAAATGTAATGTACATCATACATGTTACAAAATAAAAGTGCTGCTATTCATTTGCAGCATTTAAAGCGAGATGCAACGTACTAAACAATATTCATTTGATTTGTCGTTTATTAACCAATACGATAAACTTTAAATCAGTGCATCGCTAATTTATACCTCAGGGTTTGTCTGAACAATTTTAATGTTATTGAAATTATAAATTTAATTCGATTATATAAGTTGTATTGCTTTGTGATTTCCTTTCGTTTAGCAATGAATTTAACTATTTGTTTGTTGTTATGGTACTTTAAAGTATTCAAATGTTCAAAATTTGTCTCATAATTAGAAAACTTGAGGATAAAGCCATTCTTGTTATAAAAATTGCAACCATTACATTTATCATTGTAGTTGTTGTTATATATAATTAATAACTGCAATATTTTATGCAAAAAATCGTCGAGACCTTCAAGAAACCTGCTCAAATTTGATCTCTTCCTGAACGCATTAATTTACCAAAAATATAATTAAAAATGTTAATTTAAGAAATTATTAATAGCTCCTACTGTAGCAATGTTTTCGCCATTGTTTGCAATTCGCTGAATAATTTTAATGCTCATAATGAGTAAACTCATGTTTTTGCATGATGTTCATCATTAATTTCCAAAGAAATCGCACTATTTTTACAATTACGTCCTAAAAATAAACGTTGATAGAAATTTTTGCAGCAATCACGAAATATTATATAAATAGTACGTGAATCATTAACTGTCTGCAATTTAGATGCAAGTTTCTAATTGATGATTGATCAATTAAATTATAGAAATTCCTCTTTCATTAATGTTCCATTTTTCATCATACTTTGTTGCTTATTTTGATTATATAATTCGTATCTGGTTAATTTCCTTCTGTTTGTTTGGCAATGAACTTAATACAATTTTTGGTTGCTATTTTGGAAGCGTCTTTCTAATTACCTCTTCAGGCATAAAATCATTGAAAAAAAGCCACAATCTAGCATTTTAATTGCGATATTTGACGGGCTCAAGGTCGCAGTCTTGAAATGTGAAGCATGACCTAAGAAATTAATTAAAATCTAATGCAAAACGACGCGTTGTAAACAAGTTTTTTGGCCGATTCCCCAAACACCACATTGGAAAAGTTCCTCGTTGCATTTTTAATTGATACGCTAGAGGCTAATTTCGTTGACATTCCATATTATTACGGATAATTAGTGTTATTTCCACCGTTTTAAACATAATTTGCTGCTGGTATTTTATTAACGGTCCGGGGAAATTTGCTTTCGTCGTGCACAAACGAAATCGTTGCAGCAGCACTAACGAATGCGATGAGGAATAGTTGTGAATTAATAAGGCACGTATGTGCGGCATACGTTTTGCATAAACAATTCTTCATTAGTCATTATGGGCGAAATAGAGCACGCTTCTAGAAGCGCACACGCATTGCGTTCACCACGTGAATGGGACACGTATAAACAATCGCGGAGCGTCGATGAACGCATGACCTATGATCCTCGAAATGTAAATCGGTGCGACACATTCGATCATCTTCATCGTCGTCACCTCGAGCGATAAGCGAATCGCTAGCGTCAACCGTTCGTAATTAACAGCCGTTTCTTTGACGTTGCTTCGATATGCGATACTAATCAGGCATGGATTGAGTACTTTTCCATGATGCCTTTGGAGAAGGCTTCGTCAAATTTTAATTGCTTGCCTACCAGACCAGTTTTCGTCTCGCAAATTCAAAGATCTTTGTTACAATTGATAAAATTGGAAATATTTACAATAAAATACTTGTATGTTCAAATTGGAAATTTTTGACCGACCTCGAAAACCTAATGTTATTACTCCGTATTTACTATTAACTGCTCAATGAACAACGAATGAATTCCGGCACTTCATTACATAAATTGTACTCGTTTTCTAGCGTGCTAATTGCATTGGCATTGAACGCGCCGAATTGAACTTGGAAGAACAACGAGCAGCGTCAATCGGCTGGTCTGACTGCTTCGCAGCGTTCAACGAGCAGCAGCAATTCGCTGTTCTCGCCAGCCAGAAATAAATATATATAAGTACCCACCAGTTGCTCGAGTGCGTCTGCTGCACAGCGAATAAAAGCGCCAGCAACCTCGTGCAGATCTGCACAACTAGTGCGCGCTCCTTGTCGGCATCATCATCATCCGCTTTGTTGTCGAACGTGCTACTTGCAGCTGGAAGTCGCGCGACGTGCGGTGTGTGCTGCTGACGGATGTGACCAAATAAAAACGCTCCTCCGTCCGCGCCGTATTTACATGTGTGCCGTGCTATTCAAATCAGCCATTCCGTTAAGTGCCCCGCATCAACGTGCATGTGCTCCACTCGTTCGCTGCCTTCTGGATGTCCAGCAGTGATAACAACCGTGACTGAAACATTATCAACAATAAACAAGCTGCAATCGAGCTGCACGTGCGAAGATGCGTCAGTGAGCCAGCCGGATACCCAGACAACTCGCATATAACAACAACAACAACAACTGGTGGTGATACAGACGAGTTTTGGAGTCTGCATCGTCAAGATGGAAGAGAATCACGTGAAGCCCTTCCTCAGCAAGGACGACAAGGGAGTGCCGCACATACAGAACGGGCCGTATCGGCTGCGGCTGGACCTGGAGGAGCTGGACGACTTCAACAAGCAGCGCGCGCTGGAGGAAATCGGTGAAAGCGAGGAGGTCTTGCAGAACGCCATCTCCAAGTTTAAGAAGCTCATCGACGGTATGTATCTGAAAAGAAACAAGTATTAGTGGTTGACGTCACCAGAGGTTTAATTACTTTCGCACGGTTCAAGTCGCTTATCTTTGTTTTCGTGCTTTTTTTACTGCGTTTCAGATGAGAAATCGTTGTACATACCTCGTGATGATGCGTTCCTTCTGAAATTCCTCAGGCCGTGCAAGCACGACCCGGAGAAGGCTTTCAAGAAGCTGCGTACTTACTACAAGCTGATACATAAGCATCCGAATTACATGTATAACATCACGCCCAAGGTCGTCGAGGACGTCTTCACCACGGGCATCATACATTTCCTGCCTTATCGTGCTGAAGGCTCCAGGTTGATGATCTTCGAGGTGGCCAAATGGGATCCTAAACGTGTCGCGCTGGAGATGATCTCGAAGACGATCATCGTCGCTGTTGAGATCGCCATGAAGGAGCCAAAATCGCAACTGAGCGGCGTCCACGTCATCCTCGACACGCAGGGCCTCAACATGAACCACGTCCTCGCAATGAATCCATGGATCGCCAAGCTCCTGATGGACTTCATCAAGGTACCTACATTGTGTTACGTTACAATTTCGAGTGGTGAAAGTTGGCATATCAAGTGCACTCACCCGGCCTCCAATGATTATTATTTCTACCTCGTTTATGACCCAACGTTTCACTTGCATAACGTGTCCTCTTTGCTCTGCCTTTGCAGTCTGTGCCGCTCCGTGTTAAAGGCATTCATGTGATCAACCAGCCCAAAATCTTCGATATTGCATATGCGATCTTCAAGCCGTTCATTCGTGGACGTCTCAAGCGAGAGGTGCGTTTGTTTAACCTACAGATAATTAGCAACCTTGTTTCATACCTCGATTCTGTGCAGATTATTCTCCACGGCCAGGACTGGGATACGTTGTTCGAACACATTTCCCCCAAGTACTTGCCCAAACGCTACGGCGGAGATGTCGATATCCCGAACATTCCCGGTGATCTCATGGTTCAGTTGATGCAACACTACGAGAAGGACTTCGAAAGTAAGTTGTTCACGACTTCACTTGCAGAACGCACAAACTCAACGAGCGTACATCAGACATTTTGTCCGTTACAATTTCGTTGAGTCATTACGCGTCACATTTCTAGTATAAGATATAGGCAACCCAAGTGACAAATGCAACTCATATTTTTATTTTGTTTCAGATCATTTGAATTACGGCTATCCTTTAAAGAAATAACTTTGTTTTATATTTTTGACTCTCTATTTTTACTGCTGACTACTTTATTGCATATTATTTATTATGTCTACTGTAAGCTCTGACCCGGAGGCATTTGCCGACGTCCTAGACTAATTATTATTTATTGTGATATTATTATTGTTATATGGTTGTTATAATGAATTAATTAATCACTGTTTATATCCAATTATCGATAATTAATTAAAACCTTAATCCAATAAGAGCGTATTCGTTTTTCACTGAATTCACTTTACGAGTTATAAAAATACAAAGTTAATTTTGAAAAATACATGCCTACCCTCAAAGACCTGCATTAACAAGCCCTTTGCGTCACTAACCGATGAATTAAATTATTTTTAATAAATATAAACAAATTAAATTGCATTAACGAGGTAGAACTGTATAACGTATTTGCAAATTTCGCCACCAGGGGAACTAAATTTCCAAATATAACCTAACTTGAAATCAGCAAAAGTCGATTGCATTAGTCATAAAAACAACAAATTTGGGCGTTGTTGTTGAATATATACCTAAGTATTAATTAATTTATAAGACAATGGCAAAGAATACCTCTAGCTCGGCCTTCCGTAAGATCGATGTAGATCAATATTGCGAAGACAACTTCAAGGAGGATGAGACAGATTTGGGTGGGCCAACCGGACCCGATGAAAACGAAATCGTCAATTTACTTAACAAATATCCTTTTTATCTTGATAACACGCGTTGCTCACTTATTCTGAAACATATAATACATTTTCCTTAATTCTTGCAGCACAGGACAACAAATTGAAGCTTTAAAATCAGTTTTAATGAATGCTCCACTTGGATCCAAGAAGGACCATGTTCGAGTAAGCTGAATTTCATTTTTTATTATTGCCTACTAACTTTTGTTTCCTAGGAACAAGCACTGAATATCACAATAAAAGTCCTACTATCCATTAAGGCTTCACAAATTGATGAAGCCATCAAATCGCTCAATGTAGAGCTGATAGATGTGCTCATGAAATACATCTACAAAGGTTTTGAAACTCCTTCAGAAGGAAGTAGTGGCCACTTGCTGCTGTGGCATGAAAAAGTGTACAATGTGGGAGGTGTTGGCTGCATTGTAAGAGTGCTTTCAGATAGCAAAAGGGCATAAGCCACATAAATATAGCAATCCTTTTATTTATAACAAATGCATTTTCAACACCTTGTTCCCATGATAAATTTGTATTTTTTAATGATTAAGAGATAAAAATTCATTTATTAATAAAAATTAGATGATAAACACATTATTGCCGGCATTTCTTTAGCGAATTTGTTGCAAATTCAGCTTTAAAGGTTGGATTTTTGACATTTGCATAATACCTTCATCATATCCTTCAAGGAGCACTTGAGCATCTCGACCATATCCTCGGTGGACGTGCGTTTGGAATGTTTCAGCGACGCTACTGAAATAATAATGTCATCCTTACGTGGATTATAACAAATGCCATATCCATCTTTGTCCGAGGGCCCATAGCCCATGAAACCTTCGTGCTTAGTTGGGACCTGGCTCGTAGAAAGCAAGAATGTCGATGATTTAATGTAGCCTTTATCCTTGTAGAAATCATGTGGCTTCATATTGCCTTCAACTGCTTGTAATTTCAGTCCAAGCAAATGGCGATCAATGCCACAGCCATTAATAGCCTAAAATTCATTTAGAAATAATTAACTTCAAGAAGATACAAAGCAATTAAGGAACATACAGCCATTGTGTATTCTTTGTGTGCCTTTATCGCCTTCTTCAAACTATCCACTTTATCACAGGCATCACAATCCTCATTCAGCATTGCTTTGGCGAATGCAACGGAAGCACAAGAACATGAACGAATTGTCTCGGTACGCCCATGAAGAAATTGTCGCAGAGATGCCGATTCGTAATGTGCAGCAGGTTCATTATGCAGTCTAAAAATTAATAAATTTAAATTTGAATTATTTAGCGAAGTTCTAAACCAGCCTGTAGTAAGCGAATTGCATCGCCATCTGTATGTAGCTGTCTGGACTCAACTTCTGCTCTTTGATAAATTCCTTTCCATATTCTTCAAATTTGAATACAGATAGATCAAAATCATCTACAAATCTATGACAAAGATTAAAAAATGTTAATTAGATATTCTGAGAGCACATACTTGTCAACTTCCTTCTTGGCGTCATCAATAGCTTTGCACATGGCTTCATTTACACTAAATTTCAATATACGTGGAACAGGATCTTTCAAATCTGCATCTTTAGTTTCCTCTCCTTTCCCATTCTTTATGTAATCTTGAATAAAGTCACCCATAGTCGTTACAGGACCTCCCTCAGCTGGGGAATGCTCGTACGTGATACCATTCCGACCGTCACAACTGACCACAAACTAAAAACGCCATATGAAGGGACAAATTCAAATTTGAAGCAGACAACTTACTTGTATGCATTTATCAAACCAGCGATTACCAGCATTAAACTTGCTGCCACCTCCATGAATTGTTTGCAGGCCAGCCATTGTAAGATCATTGTAATCACAGTCATTTGGTATCTTCCTATCCAGGCATAAGAGGAAGAGTGATTTCTGAATGTACTTTAAACAAGCCTGATTGCATTTATTCTTGGAGAGTTCCACGTAATTCTTGTGCCAGGTATCCCGCCCGGTGGCAGTTAATATTCCAATCGGCTCAGATGTACATGATTTAGAATGCAAGACGAGGGCATCCAATTGTTTTAAAAGTTGCTTGCGACTTATGGGACACCCCTCGTCATCGTAGACTTCAATTTTGTAATACTGCAACCCAACATACACAAGGGAGCAGATTAATTTTTAAACAAATTAATACGAACTTACATGATTATTGCTAACGACAACAATGTGGCAACTATCCATATTATACTGCATGCAATCGACTTTTTCGCCAGGAATCCTGCACGTCCCAAACACTTTCTTGTATTGTTGCATGTCCAGGCAAGCTTTGCCCATCATCTCCTGTTTGAGATTGCCACTGAAATAATAATTTCGAAATGATATGAATGATATTTTGCAGTGTAATTATACGTACTCGTCGATTTTCTTTTTGAATTCTAATGCGCCCAGCACCACGTCGGCTGCATAGCACAAGAAGTCTTCTTCACACTCAAATTGTGTGGTTGCAAATGGTGTGCCTGGGCTGGACCAGCCAATAAGTGAATTTCTGTATGATAAATATGCGGCTGTGATCCACCAGTCCGCAAGCCAATTCTCCGTCGTTCTGGCGCGCTCCTGCAGCATGCACTGCAGTTTGCAAGCCTGTCCATCCTTCCCGGCAAATGCCTGTGACACGCGCATCGTCTCCTTGAATTCCTCAGACGTCAGAAGCGGTTTGCATGTATTCAGAAATCTTTCCATCGTGTCGGCCAACTTGGGGACCGGCATCATGGGCAGGTTGGGCTGCTCAGGTTTCTCTGAGTAGGCACGAATCAGTTGTGAAGTTGCATAGACATTGTTATTGCGTAAAAGCAGCCTTGGAGCAATCTGCAAGTAGGACATTTGTAGGGTGCATGTAGAAATCATTGACACAGCTTAAACATACCCTTGTCTGAAGCATCAGGCGCACTAAACTTGGATGAATCATTGTGGTATTGAAGATGTCTGTGCCTTTTCTGCTGTACAAATAGATTAATTGTCTTGTGCACTTGCACCACGGAGAATTTTGCTGGATGAGTGACAGACGGAAAGAGAAATGTACGTTTACCTTTCCGATGAGAACGATTCGATTGTCGCAATGTCGTTTTGTTGGCCAGGTGACATCTCAACTCCTAGATCCAATGCAATTTGTGGAATTAGATAAATCAGGAAACGCAACCATACGCGTTGGAATGCAACACGTTCGTAAAAAATGATTTGTGAAAGTAACTTACATGTCTAGCAAGCCCTCCCAGTCCAAAGGTAAACTTGTTTCAGCCATACTTTCATTTTTAATGCAAGTTGTCCCATTAACCATAACCTCATTCAATTTAAACATAAAATTAATATTCAATCAGCTTAATTCTATGGCAAATGTACATTTAACTCCATAATAGACACAAATAATAATAACTGAATAAAGGAAATAACAATCTACATATGAGAGTCTTAATTTATTTGCTTATGCCCCTAATTACAAAAGTAGTAAGTCTAATGATCAATAATAACAAGTTCATCTATACCCCAATCTTCATATGAATTATCTGGCAAGTATCTCCTAATGATAATGGGTATCTTCCTCTGCTTCAATTCCTTCATAGCTATCTGTAAGGGGTCTGTTTCACCATCCAATTCCACCATGACTGGTGCGCACATTGCAATTTGCAATGCTCTGGTGCCCAGTACTCTTGCCCTTTCATATTTCGTCATGTATTTGGTTGTAATTCGTTTACTTTTGGGCACACCGCCTCCGGCCTGGCCTGGGGCCAAAATATCTATATTATCACCTTCTTCTTCAGGCTGCTCTAACTCCTCGATATTCTCATCTTCGACATCGTCGTCAAACTCATCGCCCATATCACCATCGCCATCATATTCTTCATCTGCCATTCTTGTAGTTATTTATAGGTTCGTAATTGATGCAGTGTATTTTTGTGCTTTGATTAATTTGTATAAATTTATGTTTGAAAACGCGTGTTTCAAACAATGCACATAATTTATTTTGAGGTTTAGATGCAAACATCAAAAGTGTGCATCAATTAACATCGGGGGCGCCACTGATTGTATTTTCCTATGTAGGCAGAGTCTCTTGTGCAGGGAATAAAGTGTTTACTCCCTCTGCGTATTTGGCGTTTTTGTGAAATTTCGATTAAATATTTTAAAACACATGTCTTTAATAAAATCCTCGGGCTTTAATAGACTACTAAAACTTTCTATCATCCAAAAATTGCATGTATTAATAATTTGGTGATTTTCATGCGTTAAAAACATGTTGCGACCACTGGAAGTCACTAACCAAATTCTAAGCGCAGACGCAAACCACAGCAAACGCTGCAAATTTATTTATCAAGCACGAAAATTTGCGGGTTTTTCAGTTATTGCAGAAATTTTGTTATAGTTAACGCTACTTGATCAAAATGACTGATACGAAATTATCGGTAGATGAAGCTGAATTGTACGACAGGCAGATTCGCTTATGGGGAATTGAGTCACAAGAAAAGTAATTATATTCTATTCTCTTGGTTTCCGAACCCTTATTTTTTGTTAATGTACCATTTATTATTTAGACTTCGTGCGGCCAATGTTTTATTAATAAATGTAAGAGGCTTAGGCTCAGAGGTGGCCAAAAATATTCTACTTTCTGGTATTAATTCCCTAACATTGCTGGATGATGGCGTAGTCACTGAAGAGGAAGTCAGGAAAAATTTCCTTTTGAATGATTCATTTGTTAAACAAAAGGTATTATATTGAAACTATAGATTGCTTATAATTCTTCTTAATTTATTTATCTTTCAGATTGCTGAATCTGTGATTTTGAAAGCCCAAGCATTAAATCCCCTTGTGAAAATCACCTCAGATACATCTTCAGTGGACAGCAAAGATGCAAAATACTTTGCTCAATATACAATTGTAGCAGCAACAAGACTAACAAGGCAGCAGATCATCAGAATTTCGTCGGCTTGTCGTGAATACAATGTGAAATTCATATGTGGTGATAACTATGGTCTGTTTGGTTACACCTTATCAGACTTCCAAGAGCACCAATATTTTGAGTATGTTTCTATGCATATTAATGACTATTTTTATTGAAATTTATTTTAAACAGGGACCGTGTGCAACTAACGGCTGGTAAAAAACGTTTACATACAGGAACAGTGAATGAAACTAAAAAAGTGGTTGCAACAGTCACATATCCAGAACTTGCTGCTGCTATCACATTGCCTGATACTTCACTTCCGCCTAAACGACGAAATGTTAATTTTTATCTCATGCAAGGTAATTTACATACATATTTCTTGTATGATTCTAATTAATCTATTTTTCAGTCTTGCTCATGTTCAGAGATAAGTATAAACGAGACCCGGAAATAGCTAGCAAGGAGCAGGACATAGAACAGCTTTGTCTCATGAAAGAAAAAGTGTTTGACCTATATGCAGCAAACCAGGATAAATTGAACAACCAGGTTTTCGACATGCTATTCGGCGAAATTGTTCCAATCTGCTCTATTGTTGGTGGTATTCTTGCCCAGGAGATCATCAAAGCCGTTTCCGGCAAAGAAGTTCCAATTAATAACGTTTTTCTTCTCGATCCTATCACATATGATGGGCGTGAAGAACTCGTTGATATTTCCAAGCAATCATAATTTGATTATTTGATTTGATTGATAAATTGATTGATGTAATTTAAGTAATCATGAGAAACAATTATCAATAATATTAATAAATCATTAAGCAATTTTTAAAGTGATATGTGGACTTGTTTTTCATTGGAATTATCATAGCATACTTGTAACAGTTCTTAATAGTTGCAATTTTTACCAAATTTCACAAAAAAGGACCATCAGTGTGAAAATATTGATAAATAATTGATTGATATATTGATCAATGATAGCGAATTTCCTAATTTTAATTATTAATCAGACACAACATGTTGATGGCGCCACCTTACAAAACCGAGCAACTCTAATTTGAATGTCAATATATCTATGAAATGCGTCCATTGTACCTCAAGTGAAACGTGTTTGTTAATTATTAAAGTTGTGATAATAAACTAAAAACATGGGAAAGAAGAAAAATGGTAAATCATTTTCGATGTATATATTGCAATTTAGTTACCATGTAATTGGTTTTAGAATTTGATCATTTAACATTTGATGAGAAGAAGGTAATATCTATTGCTGAAATAATTCACCATCTTTTGAAAGGCTTGGAGGCAAAGGAAAATATCAATCTCAACCAGTTAAAATCGAAAATTTCTTCAAAATATGGCATGCATACACAACCTACACTTGTGGACATCATTGCTGCAGTCCCACAAGAGCATAAGAAATTGTTAGTCCCTAAATTACTTGCTAAGCCAATCAGGACAGCTAGTGGAGTAAGTAATATTTTCAACTATTGATTCAAATATATAATTCTTAATAGATTGCAGTGGTGGCTGTTATGTGCAAGCCACATAGATGTCCACACATTAATTTCACTGGCAACATATGTGTTTACTGTCCTGGTGGACCAGATTCAGATTTTGAATACTCAACACAGAGCTACACTGGTTTTGAGCCTACATCAATGAGGGCGATTAGGGCTAGATATGATCCATACATTCAAACAAGGCATAGAGTTGAACAGGTAATATATGTTAATGTTTTTGATAGCTTAATTGTCTAATTGAATGCTTCCAGTTGAAACAATTGGGCCATAATGTGGACAAAGTTGAATTTATCATAATGGGCGGTACATTCATGAGTCTACCGGACGAATATCGCGATTTCTTTATACGAAATTTGCACGATGCGCTTTCTGGACATAAAAGTAATTCTGTGGCTGAAGCAGTGAGGTATTCTGAACGCGCAAATAGCAAAGTTATTGGAATAACGATTGAAACCAGGCCAGATTATTGTATGCAGAGTCATATCACAGATATGTTGAATTATGGCTGCACTAGATTGGAAATTGGTAAGATGTTATTCAATGTGAATGAATGTTTAATTTCAAATTGCAATATGTATTTCAGGTGTTCAGTCTGTTTATGAAGATGTTGCTTTGGATACAAATCGTGGACATACCGTTGCCGCTGTTTGTGAGACTTTCTGCATGGTAAAAGATGCTGGATTTAAAGTGGTAGCACATATGATGCCAAATTTACCGAATGTTGATTTGGAACGTGACTATGAACAATTTGTGGTATGTAGATGCATTTGGCAATTTCACACGTAATAGGAAATTAACGTAATTCAAATTTCAGCAATTTTTCGAAGATCCGAGATTCCGTATCGACGGATTAAAGATCTATCCGACCTTAGTTATTCGAGGAACCGGTTTGTACGAGTTGTGGAAGACAGGACGATACAAAAGTTATCCTCCTTCCGTTCTGGTTGACTTGGTGGCTAAAATTCTCGCGCTTATTCCTCCATGGACGCGCATCTACCGCGTGCAACGAGATATCCCGATGCCTTTAGTCAGGTCAGTTTAATTTAATCAATATAATTCAAATTCATAAAAATACCGAATTAAAATGAATGATTCTGTCTCTTTTAGCTCAGGAGTAGAGCATGGAAATCTACGAGAATTGGCACTAGCTCGAATGAAAGATTTCGGCCTTAAATGTCGTGACGTTCGCACTAGGGAAGTCGGCATTTCCGAAATTCATGAGAAAGTGCGTCCTACACAGGTCGAATTCGTTCGGCGCGATTATGTAGCCAACGGCGGCAACGAATCTTTCCTCAGTTTCGAGGACCCCGAGCAGGACATCCTCATCGGTCTATTGCGGCTTCGCAAATGCACCGAGAAGTACACATTTAGGCCTGAGCTGATGGGGGAGGTGTCCATCATTCGCGAGCTGCATGTGTACGGCAGCGTCGTTCCCGTTAACGAGCGCAGCACGATTAAGTTTCAGCACCAGGGATATGGTGTGCTCTTGGTGGAAAACGCGGAGTTGATTGCCAAAAAAGAGCACGGCTCGAAGAAAATTGCGATTATTAGCGGCGTTGGTACAAGAAATTACTACAGAAAGTTGGGCTATGAGCTCGAGGGGCCATACATGGTAAAAAGTTTACTTGGTGATTGGAAAACTGCGCGAGAGTGCAATGAGAAACGTTTGGAAGCTTCGCGAACGATTCCGCAGATTCAACCTATTGGGAAATTGTTGGGCGATCAAGGAGAGAGAATTCTAAGTGATGATGAATTTTTCAATAACTATCGACAAGATTATATCAGAGATTTGCGCAAGAAAGATCTAATTACTTCTGAGAGACAAGATGAGTTATTGGAGTTTGATAAGTAAGTATAATATTTATCATATGATTTTTTGTGGGATAGAATTTACGAAGTTTGAATTTTTGCAGTAAATGGGGCCTTGAAAACTTGAATACAGAACGACATTTTCCTAAATATGTACCTCCATGGGAAGGAGAATACAAGTACATTTAAGTATCAAAAAAATGTATTAATTTAAAATACGTTTTAAATTAAACAATATTCAAAAATGACTCAGTAGACAGATGGATTCGTTGTCAAGTCATCCATCAGGATTATCAATCATGTTTTGACGTGTTGTAGGAAATTGGAAAAATTTTAGTGTCACAATTCCACGAATCTTCGTGCCCCTCTCGTTGGAGACGCCGCAGCGCAAATCGAAATTGTTAAATGTGAAGGACATCCTGTTCGCGTCGCACGCGCGCTCAAGTTCGCACCGTGGGCGGTGGCGGTGGTCGCCGGCCCCAGCCGCCAGTGAGCCGGCAGCACATTGGAATACCTACTCAGCTACTACGTGGCCGATCTCTTCACGCATGCGCTCGCCGAAAATGTGGAGGCGTGGGTGAGCCGGCTGACGACGATGTCCAAGTCAAAGGTTGACGGCGTGCCGCTGCGCTTCCCCGTACTGCGCTCCCTCATCCGCTTGAATTGCTTGCAGGGCGACGAGAACCTCAGCTACAGCGAGTTCCTCGACGAGAGCAAGAAGTACTTCTATCAGAACTACTTCCTCAACAACGACCGCCACAATGTGAACGTCGCCGAGTTCGACATGATCTGCAAGCTGGGCGCGGGCGCGTTCGGCAGCGTCGTGCTTGCGCGCTACACGCCGAAGAACACCTACCACGCGATCAAGATCCTCAAGAAGGCGCACATCATCAAGTCGAAGCAGCTGGAGCACACGAAGAACGAGAAGAAGATCCTGCTCATCTGCAAGCATCCGAATCTGATGAAGATGGACTACTTCGCGGTCGATCGCGCCAACCTCTACTTCGTGCTGCCGTTCCTCAACGGTGGCGATCTTTACGCGACGTTCAATCGGTACCGTCCCCCAGGTGCTCGGCCGCTTATCATTTACCATTTTTTTGCTTGCAGGCTGCGCCGCTTCGAGGAGAAGCTCACCAAGTTCTATGCGGCGCAAGTTTTCCTCGGCCTAGAGTACTTGCACTATCTGAACATCGTGTATCGCGATCTGAAGCCGGAGAATATCATGCTGGACGGTTCTGGCTACGCGAAGATCACCGATTTCGGCTTCTGCAAGGTGCTCACCAAAGGCCGCACGTACACGATATGCGGCACGCCGGAGTACATCGCTCCTGAACTCGTCGTCATGAAAGGATACGGCCATTCGGCCGATTGGTGGTCGTTTGGAATTCTACTCTTTGAGCTTACTGCTGGCATCGTGCCATTCAAAGATACCGGTGATCATGTCCGACTCTACAATTCTATCGTATTGGGCAAGTTTAAAATGCCAACCATCTTCAGCAAAGAACTGAAGGATCTCGTCAATGGGCTTCTGCAGGTCGACACCAGCAAAAGGTGAGCGGTCGATTATATTTCCTAGATCTATTTATTTAGTTTTTGGGATTTATTTACGCAAACAATTCGAGGAGATAAATGTATAATAAAAATGATTTTTTACCATGTAGAATTGGATGTTTGCGTCGAGGATCGGCCGACATAAAGGACCATGAATGGTTCGCTGACGTCCCCTGGGTGCACATCTTCAATAAGAAGGTCGTCCCGCCAATCAAGCCCATCGTCAGGGATCCCGAGTCAACCGACAATGAAACGATCAAGTTGTCCGCTGAGCCCGACATCGACAAGTTCGAGAAAGAGTTCATGGATTTTTGAATTGGTTGCATTGCGTGTCACGCCTACTCACTCCGTTTGCGTTTGTGATGTCCGCCTTGAACTCCATCGCATCATCTGTCCACTTGGTATTTTATTCAAATAAACTGAAAACAGGTAAAAAGTGCACAAACATATTACGCATGCAAGTAAGAAACCGGCTGATTTTGCGATTATACCCCGCAAACGGGTCCCTGGCAGAACTTAGCCATGGTCATACGATACGAATTTACAAACAACAATTAATTTTTAAGAACTAGTGCATGACCATGCCCACCCCCGCGTCGTGGACGCGCCTGCCAAGAATTACCCAGGTGGGACCTGGTGCATTCTGGTCCCCCTGGGCCGGGTTAATGATTCTGCGAGTTGAACACCAGTTGGTTGTTCAAGAAGGCAGAATCAAAGGCACCTGAAACAGAAAACAAAACAACATATTTGCTGGGAGGGGGTTTGGGGGGCAGTGGATGGCCATCCATGGTAAAGGAGTACAACTGCGTTCACATTCATGGTTTTACGTGTTTTGCTTGTGGAACCTGGACTGGAACTGCACCCAACTTGGTCGTTTCCGGGCTGCCTTGGGCGGACTTCCGGCTTCCTTCTGGGTTGGTGTGGGCGGACTTCTGGCTTCCTTCTGGGTTGGTGTGGGCATCCTTCAATTGATCCTTCAATTGGAAATCTGAAACATAAAGAATTTTTCTTAGATCCGTTCACTTCCAAGCAAACACAGTTTAAAGCCAACAAAAAGTCAAACACCAAAAGTGGACTTAAGTAACTTTAATCTGTGCATTACTTGGAAGTACCATAATTTGCTCTGAAAAAAAATTATTAGTCCGTTGGTCTGCAACATCTGGAACAGAAAAATGATTAGGCTGAAAAAGAAAGTTGGTTTAATTGTTAGTAAGTTGGGATGTTGAGAGTGCGCCATTAGTAAGAAAGGTACAATAAAATTCAAATCAGTTTCATTCACACCAAAAATCAAACCATTTTCAAAGACTTACGTGTTGATCTAAATATCTGAAAGGGAAGAATAAATTAATAATCCATGGACTGCTTCATGGAATCTGTAATCAGAAAAACAAACAGAGCATATTCATTCATTCACACAAATTGTGGGTGGAAAAAGGATATTGAATGGATGCCTACACCGAACCCTACCTACACAAGGTCTCAAAAACCCGGTCTAAAACGCGGTGCCCCTGAAAGCGAGAAAAAATTATTATCTCACAAGCATACCACACAAATAAAATAGCTAAAAGGTTTGGGGGTGTGGGAGGTGGTTACTTAAAACTAAAACCTATCCCGCGATCGCGACTTTACTTGGTTCCCTACCTAAACAATTCCAATGATGAGCAAATCGCGTGAAAACGGAACCGTTGCGATTTGCTGGGGGGAAACAATCATATACATATGCAAACAGTTTGTTTGCACACAATCACAACATAAAACGGCGCGAACACGACCCCCAGGTGATAGCCCTGATGCGCGACGAAGGGGGCGGCATAAAGCCAGTG
>JARJDZ010003664.1:0-39664 GCA_030264555.1 Aleochara sp. GC000083
TATTTTTAGCCACATTTGATTTTGAAAAACAGGTTAAAAAAATTTGCAAAACAAAAGCAAATTTTTTTGCATTATGAATTTTGTCACCAAATCATTTTTTTAAAGAAATTGCTTCATTCAAATTTTGGAGCATTACATGTTTAAATTATCTATTTATTAATCATATATTAGTATTTTTATTTCTAGTAAAATAAAACGCAATTTTTTACATGTTTTAATTTAAAATTAAATTTCATTGTGTATAAATTATACATCTTGGATTTATAGAACTAAATTGTTATTATTATTATATTATTCAGAAATTCTTCTATATGCTGTATTATATAAATAAATAATTCGTATTTCATAACGTGAATCACATTCAAAATGAAAATTTTTCTCATGAGATTGAAAAATTTTATCATTTCAACATCTTGATAAAAAAATTTCGTTATCTAAACATAAACTATTTACATTTTTCTCGAAACCGAGCTGAAAATGAAGTAATTTTCCATTTAACGACTGCCACAATCGATAAAAACTAATTAAACAAGTCGTAAATAAAGTCGACTAGTATTTAATGGCAAATAAAAAGCCCTAATTGATAATAAGTTAGCAAACAAATTGATGCAATCTAATGAGAGCAACCGACCAACGAAAACTGTCTCAAATAGTAAACTGTTAAATAAAACTAATAATTATGTAAATACTCGGAAATGATGGAATAATTAAGGGAACTTGATTGCTTCATTTGCTTTTCATTATTTCCAATTCCTCAAAGTTTTGAATTCAAAGTAAAATTTTGTTTTCTTATTTCAAGTTTTCCACAAACTTTAAAAACAAAATATCATATTTTGATCAATACATAATTTTTAATTTGCAATATCTAAGAATAAATATTTCGAAAAATTTAAAAATTTTTTTAGAAAATTTTTAGTTTTTTGTATTTGAAAATAATTTAAGTATTATTATTGTAATATATGTTTTTTATAAATATATTATATTTTGTTGTTGATATTCACAGATACTTTTTTTGAAAAAATAAATTTGCAATCTGCAAATATTTAAAAAATATATCAAAAACACACAAAAATGCAATAAATTTCATTTCATAACTCACAATGAGTAATTATGAAAATTGGTTCTTAAAGAAATCGTTTATAATTTTAATTTTTATGAAACACTTCTCTGTTAATTCAAAAGTATATAGAATCTTCATAATCTTTATTGGTTTTTGTTTAACGGCCTTATGTTCATATTGATACAGTCTTAATGAATTAATCCACTGAAAATATGAACAACTTTATTGTTCATGTTATCTTCCCGTATAAACGATAACATATGTATTTACAAAACGAAGACTTTAACACCTTAGAAAACAAGAATTTGTAGGCAGTAAACTTAATTAAAATGATAACTAGGTTCATAAATTAAATTATTAATTGTTCATGTAATTTTGTGTAATTCTTAATCTAAAAAAAATCAAAATTTAAAAATGATGGTTTTTTAATTTTTACATCTACCTCAAAGAAGAAAGATAAAAACGAAGATGACGATAATTTGAACGCAGCTTTCAGGTAGAAAACAAGATTATTCTTCTTCGGGCGCTCATTCATTCGCTTGTTATCACATCATCTTCATCCACACTCGAAATGCCTCTCATTTTATCAGCATCCAGCTTCTGGATGGATTTTGATAACTTCCTGTGGATAAATAGAAAGTATTTGTACGAACAGGTGAAATTAACATTTCGAAGATAAGAGATTCACTCTTAATTTAGTGTACTAAATCGTCAACTTGGGTGGTCTCATTCTGCCTTTGGGTGTTTAATCTTGACGTTGACATTTCATTCGTTTATTTGAATACATATTTATTTGACTTGACATCACTCAAGTTCTCGTATCTTTTAATTACAATTCATCATTTTCAAGATTTTTGGAAATTTCATTTTTTTTAAGTTATGGAAATATGATAATTGTTGACACAATTAATTTTCTCACAATTAATTTATCCCTAAAGTAGCTTTTCAATGATAGATAACATTTTTTATTGTGTTGGAAATTTAAAAAAATTACTACTAAAAATATAAATTAAATAAAAAGTTTGATAAATTTGTTTTGAAAGTTCCAAAAGTTTTAGTTATTTCTTATTGATGATTGATTTTATTTTCTTGTTCACCTTAAATTCTTATAATGGTAAAGCACTAATAGGAATTTTTTTGAAAATTCGATATGCAACCATTTTTTTTTTGCTTTCCATTTAAATCATTTACTTTACAACTCTTCATTCGAATTGATAAGAAAATTCAACCCACAATTCCACTCCAATTTAACCACTTAGTTAAATTAATGCTTTGACCAAAAGAGAGTTTTATTTCTTTATTTACCTGCTGCAACATTTCCACATTTCTCCTCGGCCTTTTTATTGATGTTCGCTTCTCATTTCGTAATTTATTTGTATTTGTCTTCGATCAAACTTTTATTTCTGTTTCCATTCGTATTTTTCTTCTCTCGTTTATTGTGAAGACACCCAACAAAAAGACCAATACAAAAATACCTCATAAAAAGAAACAAAAAAAAAACGAAGAGATGAAGAAACCGAGAAAAGTAATAAAAGGCCGAAGAAGAATAAGAAGAGAAAATGAAGAACTCGAGAAGAACGAATACGAAACGGTGGAAGATGAAGAAGTTGAGGAAGAAATTAAAGCGACGGAAGATGAAGGCGTTACAAAGATATTAATCCAATAAACCTCGAATGAAACATTTTGTTACTTCTAATGTCAGATTGTTAAAACATACTTTGTAGAATTTTCAAAATTTTTAACATATCAAGTTTTCTGTAATTCTCACCGCAATAATTGTAGAACCAAATATTTTTAAATTATTATCAAGTCATCAGGTTACTTTCGCATTGTTTCATATAAATCTCCAATATATTTTTGGTTTATTTGTTCAATATGGAGTTATGAAAAGTTATTTTCCAATTTTATGTACTTTAATCCATATTTTGAAAAGTACGTAAAATTTAAATTAATAAATTAAGCAATATATATAATTTTGTAATTTGGGTTACTTTCCTGTTCACTCACAAGAATCACCAGAAAAATTTTAAAATTATTTAATATAATCTATGCATTTTTGATAATATTAAGCGTTTTAATTGAAATTTGGAAACTTTTTAATGTCTAAGTTAATTCTATCAATAATTTTGTATTTTGGGTTACTTTCCTGCATTTTCACGTGAATCTCCAATATTTTTAAATTAATTTGAACAATTTTTGCAATTCTTTGACATTATTAAACGTGCCAATCAAATTATAGAAGCTTTTATAAACCAAATTATATAATGAAAAAAAGAATTGTATTTTGGGTTACTTTCCTATCCGCTCACAAGAATCACCAGAAAAATTTTAAAATTTTTTTAATATAATCTATGCATTTTTTGATATAATTAAGCGTTTTAATTGAAATTTGGAAACTTTTTAATATCCAAGTTAATTCATTCAATAATTTTGTATTTTGGGTTACTTTCCTGTACTTTCACGTGAATCTCCAATATTTTTAAATTAATTTGAACAATTTTTGCAATTCTTCGACAATATTAAACATTCCAATTAAATTATAAAAACCTCTATAATTTGAAAAATTTATGCAATTCTTTGGCAATAATAAATGTTCCATTCAAATTATAGAAATCTTTATGATACAAATTATATAAATTTAAAAAAATGTATTTTGGGTTACTTTCCTATTCGCTCATCTGAATCTCCAAAATATTTTGTGTTTATAAGGTTTTAATAATATTTTAAAAAGCCGTTTTTAAATCCGGGTTATAAAATTTGTTAATACATGAAACTCAGGAATATTTTTGATTATTTAATTTGGCTCACTTTTCTAATAATAAATACGAATTTCTGGAATATTACACCTTTAACAATCAAAATTTGAAAATATAAAATGAAATTCATTTTAGTAAATTGTAAACGAGCGAGTAGCAAATAATATTCAAATTTGTTATATGTAATTCACTTTGCAACAATTGAAATTCAGATTTGGTAAATATAATTGAGAATGATATAAGTTTAATATCAGAAACGATTAAATGTATTTCAGATTCAGAAGTATTTCGGAATGTAATTCAGAAGAATTAAATTACAAATCAGTGACACTTTTTGTTAAATAATAATTCAGTTTTGACATTATTAATGCAACAGTAATTATAATTAAGTTTATAAATATTACTTAAATCAACTTCAATTAAATCTGAATTACATGTAATACTTTCTGAATTTGAAATGACAATTTTTGATTACATTTCATGATTTGGAATTACATTTATGCATTCTGAATTAAAAATAACGTTTTTTGTATAATTTGCAGAATTGAAATTAGTTTGATACTTTCTCACTTTCATTTAACAAATCTCAATTATATTTTCCTTTTTTAGCAAAATTTAATTGATGCTTCCTGAATTTCAACTGAAACAGGAAACATACTATAGAGAAAAATTCTTACTAATAAATATATGGGAACATCATAACTTCTTGAAGATAGTAAAATATCAAAAATTCCATAGGAAATTAAAAAAAGTAGTATGTATATAATTTTTAGGGAAAATTTTCTAATTTTTCTATTTGAATATACAATGTAATTGATTCTTAATCATTTCTTCCTTTCACCTGAGATAATGAGGTTAAATGCTTGATAGCATGCCAGCTTATTACCTTTTGTTATCTATCACCCATTCAACTTTCCAAACAATTTTCGTACACGAAAACGATTCGCCACAAAACACCCAACAAAAAACCGCAAGTTTTCATGGCGCACGCAAACCAATCCACTATTTACTCCTTGGATCGCTTAGAAAAACTTCCCATGATGCAAGAGCGTGCATCATAAACGAGCCGATAAAATTGAATGTTTCTATCACAATAAACCGCGTGTAGGTTTGGCTGCCTATTCGCCGAGTGATTTATTACCTATTGATCAAGCGAACCTCCAACTTAAAACTTCTTCCTCCAGCTCGCTATTCAAACACTCAAAGTACTCAAACACGGCGAAAAATCGATGAAAATCGACTAAACATGACGATAACAAGCCAATTACACGTGTTTGATACCGTTGAGATTCCGGTTGGTTAATCCGCAAATGAATGTCGGCAACCAAATTGACATTATCGCCGCGTGCGCAAATCCCATCGTCGAACGAACCGCGCTGCGAATGCATTCCGACGCGGCCGGAAGTGACGAACAAGGTCGCATTCTCGGGGCGGGCGTTCGCATTCCGATGCATTTCCGGTCGGCACGTCGGCTTAATGAACGCCGCGCGATTGTCAATTGTCGCCCGAACGGCGGCGGAGAATGACGAGCGCGCAAATTCGCGTATGTACAACAAAAGTGAAACGAAAACAAAATGGCTGTGGCAAGGTCATTTGCGCGCGAGTGGAATGAATGCGTCCACGTCAGCATAAATATGCGCGGTGTTTGCGCCGAGGGCAGCACCATCGCGCGTCCGTTTTCGGTGCGCCGTCGACCGGAAACGCCTAATAAATAACCGCGGCTTGTTTGTCCTGGTTTGGTTTCCTCTCATCGTAGTATGCGTTCGTTGTTTGCAATTCGGTTTGCAATTCGTGCTTGCATTCGACAATTATCTTGCGTCGAGAATCCAGAGGGCGCTGCATATCACTTCATTTTCGAGGTCGTCATGCCAACCGGAAACTATCAACAAATATGAAAGAATGACATCATTTTTTTTCACATATATAATTTTTTACTGAGAAGTTGCATTTTATAAATAATTTTTAAACTTTATTGTAAATTTCAAAAATTTAAAAGAAAATGAAAATATGACGTTGGAATATTTGATGTCGTTTCTTTCTGGAAAAATTCTTCGCTAGAAATCCTGATTTTTCTGATTTTCCTTCCTGCATCTAAAACATTTCATGCATGCAACATTTTCCAGGTCGCTCCTTGTTTCCGGTTCGGGAACAAGTCGTTCCCTGCAGTCTTGCACCCGTATCTATCAGTCCTTTTCGCTGAACTTGTTTCCATGTTCCCATTTTTTGCACCCATCCTGCTTACATGTTCCAGAAGGAGCTTTTTCTTACCTTCCGGTAATATTTTTTGCATGCGCGATGGGAGCTTTCACGTCTTGGACGCTTCTGAAAGAAATGGAGGGGATTTCCCGTCCCCCTCCCTTCCAGAGATTCTGGATGCATTGCCAACAAGTTTTCCGCGTGGAAAATTGCAAACAAGCCGTTTACCAAAACGTAATCGAAAATATCAAAGCTTTCGTTTTTCCATGCAGTAAAACTAAACTTGTTGTGGCAACATTGTAAAAATTGAAATGAAATTTTGAGGTTAATTGAATGAATTAAGAGTGTGATGTTTTACAAAATGGCGGACAATGAATTCAATCCGGGATTAAGCCAACTCTGGAATAATTTATTAATGAATCGATTCAGTCGATTGCCTGCGAATACGAGACAGCGGCCATCGATTTCAGACGATTCAGAAGTGAACTCATCGAGCTTCGATTCAATCCGATTGTAAACGGAATGATAATGAGCCGTCGAGTGAGTGACTGCTCGTCAGGCATGTCAGACTGAAAATCACACAACGTGCGGAGCTAAATTGGACCATTAAAAATTGATTCATTCCATGCGCTCATTCCGTTCGGTTCCCTCCATCATTCCCCTCGCCCGTTTTCCGGTGTTTCCTTCCTTGCTTCATTTGCCATTCGTGTGCACTTTTTTTGGGGGACCTCCTTTCGTGAGGTATTCGCATATTCGGAGCTTCAATTGTGTGCAAACATCATGCGATTGTATCGTTAGCAATCTGCGAAAGCCTTTACAGGGTCTATTTTATATTTAAAATACGGGAAATGTGGTTTTTTTACTCACAGCGACATCTGGAGAGTATCCCATACTCATTAATTTGGAATTTCCATTTTAATAAAAAAAAATTGGGTGTAACCCTTTGAGAAAGAAACATTATTGGTAGAGGTAATTATAACGACATCTAACGGCGAGTGCCGGTATTATCCGTTCAAGGGTAGGTAAGGGTAGGTCTCTGCCCCTCTCTCGATATCATTCTTTCCTTTTCTTTCAACCATCGCCTTCTTTATTCCACTTTTCTTCTTCTCTCTTCATCCTCTTAATCTCAAATCTTCGTTCTTTTTCCTTCTTTAGAATTTCCTGGTTTACTACCGTAAAATAACTCATAATTAATATAAAATTAAAATTTTTTTTAATGATTTATTTAATTTACTTGATGATTAAATGCAAATTTGTTGGCTTACATAACAAATATTTCCTGCAATTTTTAAAATTGATTTTTCCCATATCAACGATTAATTCTGTAATTACAGAGGGCGTAACCATCACTAAACTTGTATGCAAACAATTTCGTGATCCCGAAAAATCATTTAAAACTCAATTTGTATGCACACACAGCAATAAATTTTAATTTTATTCTACAGAGTGTGACCACATGGAATTATATTATGAAAAATACTAGATTTTTGTGATTTTTTAAAATTTGCTTTTGGAACTTCCTGTAGTGGTTTGGTGGGTCCATGGTGTTGATCGATTGGATGCGATTAAGAAATCGACGCAGCATGGGGTGTAATTAATACCCATCCGCATGCTCGCCTCTTCGGATCGTTCTTCATCGCGTTCTTGTTGTTCTTCGGCAAGAAAAGAATGTTGAAACAATGCGCGGATCCGTGATGGCAGGCGTCGAGGAGTGGAAGAAGATGCCACACTGAAGATAATTAAAGTTGAGAGATATTCGCTGGAAAGATTGGATCGATTTTATTGATCGATTAGTTGCGAGCTTGAAATTCTTCCAGTTAAATCATTCGAATGGAATTTTTTTCTGATTATTTTGTTGCGATATTTATAATTATTATGTCAACATAAGATTTAGATTTATATAAAATTGACCTAAATTTTTAAGTTCATAATTCGGGAAAATTTTGCAATTTTTCATTCTGAATGAAGTTTTAATTTTTTTATAACTGTAAATATTTGAAATTTTTGTAGAGTAAAGCTATTGGAAATTTGCAAAAGTTCAAAGCTTTCAGCATGTTTTCTTAAATATTCTACAAGTTCTTCGAAAATATGTCAATGTGAAATAATTTGCAGAATGGTCAAATTGGTTACTAGAATTTGATAGAGTGTAGAATTTTCGAAGATTTCAGCCAAATTTGACAGTTTTCCTATTAGAATGAACTAACATCTTTTAAAATATATGTACAAATATTCTAGAATATTTTTGAAAATCAGTGGCAATTTATAATAAGGTATATTACTTTACAAAATTGGCAAAATTGTTTTTAGAATTTTGACATATTGTATCTTGACTTTTGGGAAATTCTGCTTGATAAATTTCTATTAAAAAATAATTAGCAAAAGTTTTCAGTTTGGTTTCCCAAATTATCTAGAACTATTTTTGCAAAGGTTTTAATTTGAAATGAAGTTAATCATTTTGAAAATTTATTAAAATTGTTATCAAAAATTTTTGAGATTTCAGTCAAATTTGACAGGTTTTCATTGACAAGGTTAATTACTTTGCAAAATGGTTAAAATTATTATTAGTATTTGACATGTTGAATCTTGAATTTTGGGAAATTCAGTTTGATATATACCCATTAAAAAATAAATAGCAAAAGTTTTCAGTATGTTTACCCAAAATATCTACAATTATTTTTTACAAAATTTTTTATTTGAAATAAATTTAATCATTTTGCAAAGTTTTGAAAATTGTTATCAAAAAGTTTTTTGAGATTTTAGTCAAATTTAACAGCTTTTCATTGAGAATTTAATATCAAAAGTTTTCAGTATGTTTCCTCTAGTAATCTAAAATTAATTGATGGAAAAATTCAATTTGAAATAAAGTTAATACATATTTACCAAAATTTCTACGAAATTTTGACAGACTTTAACTCGAATTTAGTAACAAAAGTTTTCAATATATTTTCACTAGTATTCCATATATTTTTTTAAATTTTAATTTGAAATACGTTTAATTAATTTGCAAATTTGCTAAAATTAAAAAAAATTTCGAAAAGTTTTCGAAGATTTCAGCCAAATGTAACTTTGGAATCAGAATTGAATACTAAAAGTTTTCAGTATTCTTCTTCAAGTATTCAAGAGCTGTTATTTTGAATACTTGAAATAAGGTTAATCAGATTGCAAATTTTCCAAAATTGGTACCAAATTTTGACAGAATTTACCTTATAAAATTTTTGGGGATTTAAGACAAAAATGAAAGCTTTCCACTCAGAATTAAGTATGTAAAATTTTCAGTATGTTTTCCCAAGTTTTCTAGAACTATTTTTTGAAAAAGTTTCAGTTTGAAATAAGGTTGATCACTATGCAACTTTCCCATCTTTTAACAGACTTTTTTCTTGAAAAGTTTTTGAAGATTTCAAAAAATATGAACAGCTCTTGGTTCAGAATTTGCAACAAAAGTTTACAACACGTTTCCCCAAGTATTCTCTAGAACTATTTGAAAAAGTTTAGATTTGAAATAAGATTAATTACTTTGCAAATTAAAAAAAAGTCTCCCAAATTTTGATAGATTTTTGCAAAACTTTGTCAAGCTATATCATCATCTAAATTATGTCACCGTTTTTTTTTGCTTCTGATCATTCTGTGATTGTCTCTATTTATTACAAACCATCCAACTCCACCCTCGCACTCATCAAACCGAAATAAAAACAAAACCGAACGCGCGACATATAAAATAAAATAAAGCGACCGAAATTGAAATCCCCTACTCGAAACGCGCGCGTACATCAAACGAATCGATCGATGAATGTGCAAAATGTTTGCACACTGCTCTCAATTGTGTACTGTTTATTCGCCGTTTCGTTCTTGTTGCCATTGTCGTCGCCATCGTCGAGGCCGCTTCGGTGGCGCTTTTTGCGCCGGTTGTGTTTTTGCGAATTTAATTCGCTTTCAAATCGACGCTGACGTTTACGAGTGCAAATACGCGAATATAAAATGCGTTGTGGACATGCTCGTAAACTTAAAATCATTCACTTTCGAGTGTAATAAATGCTTTAGATTGCGCCGATCGAACATCAGACGCCCGCCAAACAACACCATCATCAATAATTTATTTCGAGATTAAAGCCCGATTGATTGCTTCATTCAATGGCTCATTAAGTTTCCTTTGTGATTGTGGTTTTACTCGAAATAGCATTCAATAATATTTTTGTGGAGGCAACTAGAGCGCCATCTCGTGGCGAGCGGTCAAAGCTATTGGATGTTTCTAGATGCATTTTTATCGATTTTTTTTCTTAGATATGCAACCCAATTAAACTGCATTAAGTCAAGCTCAAACCAATTAGAGCGAGTGCAGTGCGTAAATGCACTCTGATTGGTAATAAATAACGCGGCAAATGAGGCCGTTTAAAACGCCATAAATAATCGCTAAATACATCATCTACGCGCGCATCTGCTCGATTCGTTTGACAGCCACAGCGCATTTCTCGAGCGATCCCATTGATCCGAACATTCATACGCATTCGTACGCGATGCATTATTCAATTCAAATCAAGTACATGCATACGGAAAGACCGACTGAATTATAATTGGAGTATCGACTTGTTATTTCTGCTGCTGCTGACGCTGGCACTAACTCGGAGATGAAACGAAATATGAAATATGAAATAAGAAGTGGTCGGGCGCGGATTGCGCGCGTTAGTCGCTTGAGGAGTCGACTCAAAGAAGTTCTCGAGATCTCGTAATGAATTGAATTAAGTTCGGTTTGATCTTCGTACTCGTCGCGGGCACGAAGAAGTTGATAAGAGGCGCAGCCGGCATTCCGAACAAGTTAATTCATTAATGAATTCGACATAAATCTGCGGCGAATTTCAAGTGACAGTACCAGATTTATGTCTGTTTTAATCTAGAACTTTCGAAATACTTCAATAAGTTACTTCAAATCATCTACCAGTGTTATTTCGTCAAGTAACTTCTTCAAACGTTTCAAAGTTATAAAACAAAAAACAAAAAAAAGTTTTCATTGAGTGGGGTTTGAACACAAAACAGCGAAGTTACAAGGAGCGATTCCTACCCTTACGTTATAACCGTTGCTAGGGTAAACAACTGGGTAAAATGGCTGCTTATATGGGGTTTACATGCATGGTAACTAAGGGCGTAAAACCGAAGATAATAATGAGAAAATGAAAATTCAAATTCCAAATTTCCTAGATTTCCTTATATTTTCCATCTACACTATGCCTACTTCCAAAATGAAATAAGAAAGCCTGTTTAGACCACACATGACACAATAATACCATATTCTATTGCCTGTATACTATAGATTAAATCTAAATCCTAGTGTGAACTCAATTCGAACTCGAAAAAGTGCATTTTTATGCGAAACTCATCGCGTTGGAAACCGTCTGGTTGTCCTCTTAGGCATGTCGCTTGTTTCTTACGCAGCTCGCTGGCGTTAATCTTGATTTGTCGCCAGTATTATTAGGAATTAGCGCGGTTGACAGCTATAACTGTCCTATTACGAACGCACCATAACATGGTCGAACATTTGCATCGCCCCGAGGACGCCGTTCGAGATGGCAGCGCCTCGCGTTTGTACTCGTGCTGGTTGTCGTCGTTGAGGTTGTTGTTGTTCTTCTTGTCAGTAGCAAGCCATCATCAGCGATGCACGCACATGAAGCTGCTGGCACGAAGCAATCGCATTGTTGGAAACGAGTTAACACTTCTTTTATGTCCTGTAAGCCGTTGGTTGCCTATACGACGCTTGCAAGACAAGCTGGAGGTGTAATCTAGGTATGCAAATCAACGTCGAGTGTCATTTCATTTTTCTTTCATCCCAGTTCTACCAAAGTAGTTGTTATTTCCTGAAAATTTTTATAGACTTTTATGGAAAAATTCAAAAATAATACATAAAAAAACAAAAATAAATAATAATCGTTAAAATAATAAAAAAATATTGGTCGCTCTGGGGATTGAACTGGTAGTATCACCAATCAAACGTAGAACTTCTAAGAAATGAGCTGATCCCGTTGCTAGGGTAAACAATCAGTAATGGCTGCTCTTATGGAGTTTACATGTATGGTAACTAAGGGCTGAAAATCAGTATTATTCACATATTTCAAAAATTTAAATTCACAAATTTTCATTCGTGGACTTTTCCGTTTTATTTCCAACCATCAGAATACAAAATTTAACACTCTATAGTCTCATAAATAACTTTCATTAACAAAAAAATCTTTGATCCGTTGATCCGGCCATTCATATTTCACAGTTTCAGCCATTTATTTTTTCAAACTTTAATCCCGGTTTAACCACTGCAACGTTTCGGCTGTTGCTGATTGCTCTTGCGCGCTTAATTAAAGTTGTAAACACATTCCGGGCATTTACGTCAGGCAGCGTCCTCTGGCGAATGCACCAACCCGGAGGACAACTAACTCTCCAACAACACCCCCCACTCCTCACTAGAAACCTCTTGTTTCATCTCGACCGCACGACATAAACCTTGGAACGTTTCCGCCATCGGTCGAGTAAATATCCGCTCACAAAGGTAGGCCACCTGTCCAACAACAAGAACAACAACAACTGTAACAACACGCTGAACAAATGAAGCCGGAGGACGCCGGTTGACTGGAAGCGGCAGAAGCCGAAATATAATTCGTGAAAGTATTCAGTGTTGCCGAGCTCGTAAATTACGCGCCTAACGGACAGCAACCCAATAAACATCTGAACATCTGCACATCTCACACCCTCCACGCGGCGAGTTTAGTGTTGCCATGGTAATTGCTGACATTTTTGTCACCGCGCAATTTGTGTATGTTGGGTTGCCAACTCCTCATCGTCGTTGTTTTTTCTGCATAAGCCCTGCGACTGACCGCACGGGATTTGGCGCTGCGGTGAAATAATGAAATCGCCGATGGGGGCGGCGGTGCAGAATGCAGTCGGCGGTGGCGGCAACGATGGAAATATGGCAATTTCGCGGCGGGCGCATTGCGAGAAGACTAACTAGCTGGATGGCGGCTGAAGCGGATGCTGGGAGTGGGGGACGGTTGGAGTCGAAGAGTGAAAATTGTTAAATTAAACCGCAACCGCCAACGCCGCCGTCGCCGCCGCCTTCGAGTGCAAAAATAACAAGAGAAACGGGGGGGGCGGCAAAAAATGAAAATAGGAAACAAAAAACCGAATGGAATCGTCGAGAACTGCAGTGAAATTGAATGAAGTGGGTTAATTGGCTTAGCGCTGCCTCCGTGCAATGAGGGTGGACTATTTTATTACTTCATTTCAGCTTCATTTTGCGATTTTTTGCCGCCATTAAAAATGTAATCCCTGCCTTGAAATATTCCAGCTGGGAATCAAATCAAATAGTTTCGAGCACAATAAATTGAGAAATCGTCTCTTCGTGATTCTTATCACGGCGATTAATTTCATCGATTTAAGCCGACTTAATTTAAGTTGCCCGTACTTAAGCTACTGCAATTGAATCGGTTGAAATATCGATGCGATTGCCTTCTGGGCTATCGACTTAATTGGTTCGACATACGTTGCTGCTTATCGCGCGCATCGGAACTTAATCCAATATGGCGTTCATTGCTTCGGGCGTACACATGAGGGCGCCTCTATCGATATAATCGATCGATCGATAAATACCTTCGTATACCACGTTTATACATTAGTGGTAACAGAATGTTAATCCAAATTCTAATCAGATATAGCATTTGGACATATTTGGTTGCCTAATTTATAATTCCTTAAATGCTCAATTTAGTTCCAATTTAATCAACATATTAAATATATTTTTTAAATTTGTGAATTATCGTTCTTTGACGATCCTACCTTTACTTTTTAAGGTTTTTATTTGTGTTTGACGATAGTTATATTATTTTTGTGGTGGCCAAGTTACAGGAATTGAAATTTTAAAGATATTTAGCGTTTGAATTTTTTAAAAGGGGCAATTTTTAAGCATTTTACGCCCTTAGTTACCGTACATGTAAACTCCATAAGAGCAGCCATACTTATTTTATTTACCCTAGCAACGCCCCTAGTCTAATGGTACAGAACCAGATGTCGTAATCCAGAGATTCCAAGTTCAAATCCTAACCATTATGAAATATATTTTTTTCTTTTTAAAACATTTTCAACATTTCTAATATTTTTCTTATATCTTAGTGTGTCAAAAAATAATATTTCACAAAAACTGAATTATTTGAAAAATATATTTTTATAAGAGATTTTGTTGCTGTACCGGGAATTCAATGCTTTATTTATTTACTGGCAAATCTGGGCAAACACAAGCAGAGAAGACGAAAAAAAAAAAAAATTCAGCGTTGACAAGTGAAGTGCACGAGTAGAAATGGAGCACTGTCGAGTGCGCGGTAGTCGAGACGACACAATTGTATTTATTCGGCCGCCGCCCCCGCCCTCGGAGGCAGCACTCGAAGAGAGCCACTCTCAGCACTCACTCCATGTTTGGGGCACTTAGCTTCTATTTGCGCAGCGATTTGCTTTCGGTCTATTTATTTATTCGGTGCGCTTTTTGCGCGCGCGACTCGACGTGCACAAAAATTGTGGCCGCTTTGTCAATAGACTGCTGCTCGTACGCGCGTTCGTGGACGTTTCGTCGGATAACAAATCAAATTCGGGGAATTTTTTGGTGAAAATGTGATTTGTGGCGCCATCTGCGGGTTTCCAGATCGAATAATGAAATCTGATTACTATGGTTCATATCCTGGTATTTTAAATTCACTGTATTTTTATGCTGTTTTTATTATTATTTGGTTATGAAATTGTTTAAAATTTAAGTAAAAATGTATTTTTGGGCAATTTATCAAGTAAAATTCGTTAAAATATTGTAAAAACTTAAAAAAAAATTGAAAAAATTAATTAAAAAAATATTTCACGGGCAGGGTTTGAACACGAAACTTTTGAAAGACAACTTGAGATATCTAATCATTGGACTAGGTCCGTTGCTAGGGTAAACAAAAATCAAAATGGTCGCTCTTATGGAGTTTACATGTATGGTAACTAAGGGCGTAAAAGTCGTAAAAATGGTCGCTGGTGAAAAATTCAAACGGCAAATATTATCAGAATTTCATTTCCAGCGACTCAGTGACTCTAAAAACATCATAACTATGATTTGATACATTGCAAACATGGAAAACTCGCCATATCTTGACTATTCCACCTGCATACAGTTATCACACTATTTTCTTAACCATGTTGTAAGATGTCGGTATGCAAATTCGCAGCAAGGACGAAGATGCGGAGGACGATGCGGACGCAGCGCACGTTTCTTTTAATTATGCCTCCACTCTCGGCGCCGTGTTTGCTTGCATAGGCAGAATTCTTGCGCCATGTCGCACCGGACCGAGGCATCGTCCTTTCGGCGGAAGATGCGGCGCGGAAGAGGATGCGAACGGCGAAGGAGCCGGAAGCGCCCGCAGCAGCGTGCTCAAGTTTGCTCTGCGGATGCATGAACGTGCGGAATTAAAAATTCTTCTTCGTGCCACTCGTGCACGCTGCCCCTCGCTGTTATTATAGTCCTTTCAACAGGAATGATGCCGAAGAAAAACCGGACGAAGAACGAGGCAAATATGGCGCTGAAAGGAGATTCCTCGCTGATTAGACCATTTTTTGTGCTGACGTTCAACGTAACTTATAATAATTCAGCTTTTTCATTACTTATTTTAAAGTGCGGGAGGGAATTACAAAATATCTTTGACGGTAGGGGACGCTGCACTTTTTTAATATGTCAGGTGAAATTTCAAATAAAATCTTTTTTTTTCTTCAAACCGGAAGTGGTTTCCGGTTATATATATTTATCGAGTAAACTTTCCCTTTTTTCGAATCCACTGTAACAATTATATTCATATTCCCATGGCGTAATAACGGCAATTAGCATTCAGCAAGCTTGCAGCGTACAGCGCCACCCGTGAGTGGTGTGGGCAAGATGTGAACTTTGCGTGTTCTGATCCGCAGCCGAGATACACACAACAATCGAGCATGCTAATTATGAGCGCTTAAATGAACACGGGCTTAATGTCTCCCATTTTCATTTCCATCAATTTCCCCCCACCCCTGCCACCCATTTTTTTTCAATCCTTTCGCTTTCGCGCTGAATAGGCAACCAAATCTACCGCGGTGCATGGACGTAATGCGATTACGTGCTGAAAGGATTGAGATATGTAATTAGGCGTTGCGTGGCATGTTATTTGTGCGTTGTAATTTGTACCCTCAGACGGTGGGAATGAATTCGAGGGGCGGGTTCGTTTCGAGCACGCCACTGGCGGCGCTGATGCGCAATGTGGGGGCAAGAGTAACTGCACTAATCGAAAATTCTATTACGTCGAGCTGGAAGATTCTTGTGACATTAATAATTCAATGGCCGGCAAGGGTCAAGTGATGGTGTGTGGCGGTGGTGGGGGGTGGGACAAGGATTGGACTGGGAGTGTAATGAAAACTATCCTTGGGAAGGATGCGTCCGTTTATTTGGCTTGTTTCAGTTGTTTGCTTGTTAAGGGGGGAATTACAGGACAACGAGTCGAGTTAATGAATTAACAAATGAAGCATGAACAGGGAATGTCTGAAATTCTGTATCTGTCGTTGATTAGTTACGTAATTTATTTCTGATAATTAGTGTACTGGTTTGTTTCCAAATAGTTTTCTGTAAAAGTATTAAGGAAGGATTGAATTTCGTAGTTTTCTCTGAAAATTTATTTTTGGTAATTCCTTTTTTTTATCATTCAGCAATCAGCTCATTGAATATTCTTAGTTTTTTTCAGAAAAGTTATTTTCGGTAATTATCCCTTTTTGTCATCCTTTAGCAATTAACTCATTCAGTATTAAATAATTCAGAGAATTAACAAATGATTCATTAATCAGCAATTTCAGAAATTCTGCATTTATACATTTTTGGTGTTTTTCAGGAATGTTACTTTCGGTAATTCCCCCTTTTTCTTAGATCAACTCATTGAATATAGAACGATTTAATGAATTAGCAAATGAACCATGAATTAGTAATATCAGAATTCTGCATCGATCCTTGATTTATTGTAAAGGATTAAATTTCCTAGTTTTTTCAGGGAGGTAACTTTCGGTAATTCCCCCATTTTCGTGGCTCTCAGTAACCAACTGATTGAAGAATTTGAAGAACTTAATAAAATCAAAAATGAACCATGACTCAATAATATCAGGAATTCTGAAATTATACTTGATTAGTTCGGATGGATTAAATTTTTTAGTTTTTTTTTTCAGGAACATTATTTTTGGAAATTCCCTTTTTGTTTTATCCTTTAGCAATTAACCCATTGAATATTAATGAACCATGAATCAGTAATAACAGAATTTCTAAATCTAAAATTGATTAGTTCGGAAATATTAAATTTTTTGGTTTTTCAGAAAGATTACTTTCAGAAATCAATTGATTGAATATTTAATGAATTAGCAAATGAACTATTAATCAGTATGCCAGAAATTCTGTATCTCTCATTGATTAGTTGGGAATGATTAAATTTCTTAATTTTTCTAAGTCTCAGGAGTTTATTTTCGGTAGTTCCCTGTTTTTTATCCTTCAGTCGATAATTCATTGAATTTTGAAGTATTTAATGAGTTAACAAATGAACCATGATTTAGTAATCTTAGAAATTCTGCATCGATCTTTAATTACATTGGAAGTATTAAGCAAGGATTATTATATTTTGTAGTTTTTCAGGAAAATACAAATTTTCGGGAATTCTCCGTTTTTCTTAGCCTTCAGCAAACAACTCAATGAATAACAAATGGATTATAAATCAGCAATCGTATAAATTCTGAACATATGATGATAAGTTATCAAAATTATTTCTGAAAATTATCCCACTGTTTTTTTTCAAATATTTTCTGTAATAATATTTAGGTAGGATTATATTTTGTAGGGTTTTCAGGAAGTTTATTTTCGGTAATTCCCCCTTGTTCTTAGATTTCATCAAACATCTTATTGAATGATTTGCTTTCACAAGTTCTTTGGAAAAGTTCCTAGTTTTTCAGAAAGTTATTTTCTGTAATTCCCGTTTTTACTTAGCAATCAACCCAATAACTATTAAACACTTCTTAATGTCTGAAATTCTGTATCTGTCATTGATTTTTTGCTAAATTTATTTTCGACAATTGCAAACTGACTTGCTTCCATGATGATTTTTGAAAATGTTTTTCCAAAAGACTAAAATTTTAATTTTTTTCCAAGAAGGGTATTTGAAGAGGATTTTCTGTACTTCCCCCTTTTCCATAGCAACCAGGAGCCATCCACCAGCTCATTGAATATTGAAGGCCTCCAAGGAGCCTGCAGCTTCTTCTTTTGTTTCTTCCATTCGATGGCGCACCGGGGGCTGGTTGCTGCCCCCACATTGCGAATACGTCGCTAAACGCCGTACGTGAATGCGAATGCGAATTCCGAATTGGCGGCCGGTAAGTGCGCAAGCAAACAGCCGCCTCCGACGACGACGACGTCGACGACACGAACTGATGAAATTAAAGTTTAGTGCGGCGGTGGCGGTGGCGAAGGACCACCACCACGCTGTATAAACAATGACGCAGGACGAGCACGTCTGATGGCATAATCTTGTTCGGCTGGATGATGGCATAACCCTTGGCGCGCTTATCATCTCGTCCTGTCTCGTCCTCGCGTGTCGCCTTCTTCTTCGGCGCTTCAGCCGATGAATATTTGATAAGTGATCCGGTCATGCCGGCACACATCCCCATCCTTCTCAGCGCCCTCTACCGAGGGTACACTCAATTCATCCCTCCAACATCCTCATCACCATCAACAATAACCTCATCAAGATAAAAACCAAAAAAAAAAACAAAAAAATTCCAACTTGAAAATTTAAAAATTGTTTTTTGGCGGGAAATTTTGGAATTTTCGGGGAATCCCCTGTAGATGAATGGATGCGGTCCGTATGAAAGCAAATGAGATTTTACGTTCGACGACAGGGATATTGACGCATCAGTTTAACCGCAACCGGGAACCGGAAACCGGGACGCACGTATGCCGCAGAATGATCACGCCGCCGCCGCCGCCACCGTTAGTGCTGCCTCCTGGCGGCGGCAAACAAGCAAAGATTGCCGCACGACGCGTACGAATGCCAATGCGCATCGTTTTGTTTATCTCTTTATCACACGGCGGTGGTGGCGGTGGCTGCTGTGGCGGGGGCGATTGGTGATGAGCACTCAACGATTTACAATTTGAATAAATGTCGCCGCATGCCGCGCCCCACTCCACAAACAGTGGATTTGCGTCGGCTCTTAAATTTCCCTTGTTTTCTTTTTTTTGCGAACAGCTTAATTCGTTTGTGTTCGGCGGGGATTTAATCGTTAAGTGATTTGAGCGAGCGCCCTGTGTTGGTGTAAACAAATGGGTAAATTGATTGTAGTTTGGTTAATCAACAGTATAACGTGATTCTAACTTGAAGCTTTTAGAGGAATATTATTTTATCTGCAAATTTGTTGTTTTGAACACCAGGAATTTTTTTCATCTTTAAATCATTAATTTGTCGAAAACTGATTTACATAATATATTGACTTCATTATATAATTTGTTGATAATTACCTCTTGTTTTTCAAATAGAAAACTGCTGAAATATTCTTTTTTTTAAATTTCAATTCACTAATGAATATTCCTGTGAATCTCTCTGCAGAAAAATAATGGAACATTTATAGGAAAATTGATAATTTTGGTTACAGTATTGAAGTTTCAATTTTAAAATTTTAGAATTAATTTCTCGTAAACTATCTGACAGACTTTTTCTTATAATAATTCATTTTAAGGATAATGAAGGAATCTTAAACATTGTATTTTTTAAATATATGTTACTGACTGGAAAATTGACTTTTTCAAAGTTTGTTTCAATGCTGATTTTATTTACATTTTTATAAATACTGCAATCATTAGCTAATGAAAAATTTAAGAAAATTTTAATTATTATTTATTTAATATCTAATTAATTCTTTAAAAAGATATTTTTATAATTCAATCAACTTTTCAAACTGGAAATTACCAATTTTCTTTGAATCCTGAAAAATTACAATTTGAAATTAAGATTAACAATTTTCTAACAAATTCCAAAACATAATAATATAATTTGCAAAATTCTGATATCAAATTATAGATAGTAACATATACTTTGATAAAAGTTATGAAATTGTTCAAACGAGACAGGAAGATAATTTCGCAGGTTTCTTAGAAATTTGCAAACTAAAGCTGGCGAAATATTGCGATATTCTGCTATCTCTGAGGACTTATTCCGCTTGGTTATGCATCCGGTGAGAGGATGCGGTGCTTTATTTGATGGAAAATTGCTGCTTGATGTGATGTCCCTTAAGGCCCGAGTTGGGCGCGCGCATTACCCTCGCTAAATTTGCCCCTAAACGTGGAAATTTTGCGGGTTAAATGACATTCGCATTTTATCATTTACTTTTTATATCAAAAATAAGAAACGAGGATTCAGCCAAATTCATTTTCAACATCACTCCTTCACAAAATATTAGATTAGTGATTCCAAACTTCTCTGATTTTTGAAATCACAAAATAATATCAAAAAATTGCAGAAAAATTTCGTCATTAATTGAAATTTAATTTTATTTTTTTTTATTTTGGATTTGCAAAATCAGTTTTTTAAGGTATTTACTCTAAGAAGAATTTGTCGATGATGTAGTCAACCCACATAACAAGAGAGCAATCCAATTTTAATTAAAGGAAACTGTATCCGACATGTAAATACAGTAAAAATGAAAGATTTACGGTGAGAAAGGGCGCCACTTTCGTGACGCTTTCAAGTTCGTTCGTTAACTTAACCCACGATTTCGTGTTGGTCTCCTTTTTCTTCTTTCTCGACTTTCTTTCCATGCATTCAATCCATTTCATTCTTTCGTCTAATCATGCACGGATTGCGTGTCGCTCAATAGTTCGCTGGAAGAGAGCAGTTGATTAAAAACGGAATGAATGCAATTACAATCATGGAAATCGACATTGGAATAAGAATAAGGAATCGGAATAAGAAGAGTGGATGGATTCGAATCGAGTCGTATGAAATTGTTCAGCTAATCCCATGGGCAAAGATGAAGTGATCTTCGAGGTCTCTGACTTCTTGCTCGTTTTGGTGATTTTAATTGGGTATTTGTTGTTTGCTTTTTTGGTAACTATTGGTAAGTGAAAATGAATTTCTGGAAGTCTCTTTTATCCAAAATATTTGTAATTTAAATTATGGAAGCAGTAATTTTTAAATTTTAGGATCAATAAACTTTTAAAATGTAGGCTCAATTTTTGGTCTTAGAAATTGACTAATTTTATATTTCCCAACGGCTTAAAATTTGTTTTTTCAATTTTAAAGGATTATTTAAATTATCAGGAATCTTCATTAACAATAAGAAATTGTATAATAATAATTAAAACAAATAAATTTAACTATTGTTTAACAACAACAATTTTCAAATATTTGGTATAATAGACAATCAAAATTTTATTTGATATTCATTATTATATTAATTATCTCTTCATATAAGATATATAGTTTCTGATCTTTTCACTATTTTCATGATAATTTAAAATTTAAACTGATAATAAATTATGAATATATTGCAAATCAAAATAGCAAATTTAATACTTTGAAATTTTCCTCAAAAAAAGGATAACACATAAAATCCTATAATACCTGGCAAATAATGGCAAATAATTTATGTTATAAGTTTCTGTTATCTTCACTTTCTTATTTATTTAAATTTTTAAATAAATTTAAATAAATTTTAAATAAATGTTATCCTTGAAAATATAGCATTTTTGGTTTAACTAATGTTTTTTTATTGTCCATATTATATAGATATTAAACGATGATAAACACTGAAAATTAAATTCCCCAAGAAAAAGGATAACAATTTTTTTCTTGAAGAAACAATTTCTTTATGAATATTTAAAATTTGAGTCATATCTAGTTGATATCTTTTATTATAATCTATAATTAAAAATCTGAAAGATAAGAAATTTGTTGAAAAATTATACAAATTTTATCTGTTGGCATTATCCTCAAGAAAAATGATAACAAAAATTTTCTTATCCTTGAAAACTTTCGATCCAGAAAATTCTACTCTTGAATCTCCTAAACAAACAAGCAATATGCGTGGGAAACACCTCCGAAATATCCTTGATAATAGACTCGTACTCGCGAAATCGTTTTGCCCGCTCGTATATCTGTCAACGTTTAATAGGTAGGCAACCCGAAATGGAGCGGAGTCAAGGTGGCAGCGGTTAACTGCTGGAGGGTGGCGCGGCGCGGCAACAATTACGCCGTTCACCTCAGAACGACAATGACTTCGGGGGCGGCTGTTCTAAGGACATGGAATTGCTGCCTGGCTCTCCTTCGGGAACTCTGCAGAGCAACTTGCGGGAAGTTTCCATGTGTACGCGCGTACGTACGGCTAATGGGTCGTTTCCTAATGAAATTATGACACCGCCCCCAGTACACGTACACCCCCCAACCCTCGAGTTCCGGTTTCATCCTTTCAGTGGCGGGTTGTTATCAAATCTAATAATTGTTGGATTGACTTAATTTATGATTTCCTGTTTCAACCTATGATCAGACATTAATATTTTCGAGAAATTTTGCATTTTTTTAACAATTTTTTAATCAATTTTACATTTTTATTCTGGCACATTTATGTCTGAAAGTAAATTTTAAATAATTCTTATGAATAATTTAAGGTCCAATACAATTCAATGAAAGTACAACTCTTTAACTTTCGAAATTTCCAAGAACGAACCTGATATCTTATTTAGTTTCGAAGATATTCAATTTTGATTGAAACCATTTTAATTCTTGTTTCGTAAATTTTCTAAAGAATATTTTAAAAATTTAAATGCATGGATCGAAAGATAAAAAATCGACCTTTCATTTGCTTTTTCAATCGTGAAAATCGGACGAGTAGTTTTCGAGTTATGATCAAAAGAAAGTCTTTAATAATTTATATATATATATTTTTATATATATATATTTATATAAATATATGCTAAAAGTAAAATTGTACTCCTTACATTTTATTTAATATCTCGCGAACCACTCGACCGATTTTCGCCAAATTTGGCACATAGGCTAACAGATAGACGTAGATTGAAATTATGGGGGCGGCAAATTCAAAAAATAATTGGAGGCGGCTATTTACCCTACGCAAAGTGGAAAAATACCTGAAACTGGTAGATTCGTTCAATTAATTTTCATCCAATTTTGAATATACAATGGTACCATGACGAAGATATTGTAGTGGGGGCGGCAAACAGAAAACTTTCCGGGAGCGGCAGATAAACACCGTTGAATATCTCAATACATTTTTGTTTATATCTTAAAAACGGCTGGTCCGATTGTTTTCAAATTTTCACCATTTGTTTAATATATGGTTATCAACAATTATCCAGATTTTAAGTTATTGTATCAGTTTGTTAAAAAACATATTTTTTTCGACCAACGATCAATTTTGTTGGAACTTTTTTTAATGTTTTGAGGAGAGAGCATAGAAACAAATTTAATTTTTGTTTTTCGCAAAATATGCGAATATTATGGGAGAGGGTTGGGAGAATGCCGCAGTGCGCTTTTTGCCAGCCAGCCGCCCCCGACGACCGAGCGTGTGGCGGCGAGGGAACCTCATCACGGGAACGGCGTTTGCGGGAAATACAGTGAACTATAACAACCACAATACACCACGCAAAAAACCGATTCCCGATTGCACCTCTCATCCCCGTTTGGTATGCACGTGCAGTCTCCTCCCGATTGCCCTCCCGTTTTCCCACCCGTTTTGCATCCCGGTTTCCATATTCATCCCCGGATTGTGTACCGAAAACATTTCATTCTATTAGGAAATTAATCAATCGATTTACCAAAAATGCATTTCATTCCATTTCGCCACGACCGCAGCTGCGAGGTTTCGAGTGGTGGGGGGTGGTGGTACAAATTGCCAAAATAACAACGATAAACTGTTTAAATATTGGTGCAATTAAAAGATTTACTTTGTATATTGCAATTAGCAAATTATTTGGTAAAATTTCATTTGTTACTTAAATAGCCACAATAAGGAACACCCTGTGTATCATTTTTTTATTTGTTATTGATTAAAATAAAATGTTGATGCTAGATTCTGGAAATTTATAAATATTCAAATTTCCGTAATAAACATGCAAAATTTTATGCAATCGCATTAAAATATTAATACTAATAATTCAAAAAATAATTAATTGCGAATTTTTAAAGAAATAGCACTTATCTTATATTTGAACTTTAATTATAAACAATTCATTCATATAGCAACAATTTTTCGAACTCCCTGTAAATACATCAACTAATTTTATTAAAAAAAAAACAGGGAAAGGAAGGAAAATTAATCTGAAATTTAATTATTTTTAATAATAATAACTTGAAATTTATTTTGTGAAAATTATCCTTTTTGTGACATCCTGTATAATTCTATATATAGGATAGCAATAAGGATATCAAGGAGAGCTTATCTCAAATGTGTGCGACGTCCAGACATTGACTTTTTACAGCACTCCTTCCCCCAACCCGAAACACAACCAATCACTCACTATCAGTGCGATTGTCCTTTTTCGTCCTGGTTCGTCCTGCCCCCCATCCTCTGGATTTGAACCGATGGAGGGTTTCTTGTGTTTCATGCTAACCTCGTCTTGGCAGACTACGGGGAAAAGTAGTCGTTTGTGGGTCCTTCCGGGTCCTGTGGGATCGTCGAGTTGTTCCTGCAGGACGAGTCCTGCATGCATGTGGACGATGTCTGGATGTGATAAAGTGGACGCGTAATCGCCCATCGAGATTGGCAATCGCTCCCCTTTGGATCCCCTAAATTAATATTCTCTGGGTATCGTTGTATTTTGATCCTTTTTTATCTCGAAGGATTGTTCTTGTTTTAATGTACTGGTTGAATATTAATTTTAATTATCTTGATCTCAATGTCAAATAAAGCAAATTCAGGGAATATTCGGTTTTCTGGTAAGAAATTTTGAGATGTCATATTAATTTCTGGAAATTGGTAAAAGTATATTTTAAATTTTAAAAATAGTGTAAACAAATTTTGAAATATTAGTTTCAAAAACGCAATTATGAAAAATGACATAATAACTGATTTTATTATTTATATTTATTAAAATCTTACAAATAAAATTTTATTAAATTTGTTACAAATGTTTGTTAATATAATTTATATTCAAATTTGTTAATAATATAAATTAAACAAAATTCAAATAAATCGTAAAATTTTAAATTTTTGAAAATTTATCAAATCAGTAATTGAACATAAGTTTCTACGAACATGTTATATATGTTATAAAAAAATAATCTACAAATCTGCAAATTTTAATGCAAAAATGCAAAGGTATCAAATTTCTTCAGAAAATTTTAATAATTCTGAATCACACTCATCTGAGTTTTCATTTTCTGAATTATCCACTTTCTTTCAAGATAAAACAATCAATTGCAAATTATAAATAAATAATTGAACATTGAACTCCCTGAATCGTCAGAAATGATAAATTTATGATCGCCCTAATTTTAAACATTCCAGAATTTACTGTGCGAATATATTGTCTACGTTTACTAAACGGTTTGCAAACGATGCTTTAACGAGGCAAATCAAGTTTGTTTTTGTTGCGCAAACAAAAACTGAAACTGAAACCCGAAAACCCGATGGAGATCCCGGCTCTTTGTGAGGAAAGGCAAACGCGATATGGTTAACTTTTACGGCCCGATTTCGCACCTTTAGATCCTTCGGGATGCGTCCCACGGGAATCTGTTGTTTATGCCAACGATTTCCTGCGAACTAATCCTCGCGTGGACTTTATAAAAACATCAGACTCGATCCACTTCAATCCTCCCGTTTTCTTTTTGGTTTGGGATTTGGATCATAAGTTAACTTAAAAGGATTTTCAGAATTTTCTAAAAAAAGTTTAAATTTTTATTAATTTATTACATTAAAAAACCTAAGAGGCAAATTTTCATGAAGAAATGGGAAAATTGGAAAGAAATTTGCATATTTTTTATAAATAGTAGATAACGATGTCACCAGATGGCGCTTTCTTACCTCCCCAAGAACATATAAGATTATTTTTACTTTGGTACTTAAATTGACCAATCTTCGAATATTTTCTTTCCTTTTTTGCTTGAGATTTGACTAATAAAACGCAGATGTTTTTGCAAATTATATTCCTATAAAAATATGTTAAAAAATTTCACATTTTTTAAATTCAGCACTTTATAAGCAGGGACTACCTGAACGAGCAGTTTGTCGAGATAACATTTTATTCGAAAAGGAAAAACTTTGTAGGGACATGATCAAGAACGTCAACCAAGGACGAGCTTTTATTATTCACAGCTTTATGTCGTTGTTTGCTATGCTCCCATCCCTCCCGTTTTTTTTTGCTCTCTTCTGCTGCGCAGGACTTTGTCAGGACGAGGATGGAATGCGACAGACTATTTAGAAATTCCGTCGATGCAACGCGCTCGACGCGATAAACTACTTTATCCCGGAGTGTCGTCCTTCGACCGTGCCTTCCCTGTTCTTCCCCCCCCCCCCCCCCCCGCCACCACCACCACCCTCCGCTTCTATCCTGCAGGTCCAGGAAAAACAAGGCGCTGCATGCGAGGAAAAAAGTTCACGGAAGGAATATGATGATAGCGACGAGATGGACCGAAGTGAACTTTCGTTTCTTGTACGAGCGCTCCTCGTTTTGCCCCGCCGCGTCCTGCTTCTTTCCGGGAGACATGTTATAAATTTTAAACAAGAATTTCGCGCACACACTGAGATTATGTGACTGCTCGCCCGACGTGCAATCGTACAGAAGCTTTAATGTACCATGCACCAATGAAATAAAATACGCCGACCGGAAACGGAAGTGGCCCCCACCCCTTCAGCACTCGTTCCGCACCGGAAATATTATATTTGTCATGATATAATTGGTGAAACGTTGTTTTTGTATTTGTGTGACTACAGTTTTTTCAATTGTTTTTCAGACGTAATTTAGATTTCTTTATTAAAAGTGTCGTTTTCTGAATTAAGATACAGATCGCAAATTAATTTGATAGTTTCATAATTTCATTTAAGAAATCTAAATTACAATGAAGCGACCTCTAGTGACGAAATTTGAACTTGGTCTGGGATTCACATTAAAGTATTTTTAAAAATCAAGCGAATTCTTGACTCAAAAAATTTATAAGGTTTTTAGTGGATATTTCAAAATTAATTTTGACAAATTTTAATGGACATTTCTCACTCAAATTTATGAAGTCTTCGTAAGCACGAATAGCGGGGAATCCCCGCTGTGAACTACTCGATCGCCCGTCGTGTTACAAATCCATTCGGTCGACTCCGGATGGCGCTGGTGCCGCCCCCGCACGCATAATGGCTGCTTTCCCATCCACGCACTCAAAGCCTTAATAAATGTTGTTGTTGTTGTTGTTGCTGTTGTGCACGCATTTAACATATTTACCTTATCAGCAATCTGGCTGTCGTTACGTGAACACACGCATTAATCGCGTTCGACGCCCGATATCAATTATCTGACGTGTTCGTCGCGAGGCGCTCGTAATTTTCTCTCGTCCGACACGAGAATATTATGTCGACAACTAATCAAGCAGTTGCAGCAACAACATCAGCAACAATAACTTACATGGAGATATGAGAGAGCTTGATGGTCTCTCATTAATTAATTTTGGGCATAATAGTACTCTTGATGCCTAAGAAATGGTAATAGTTGTAATTTTTCGTTTAGAAAATTTCGGAATTCACTAGATACTTATAAATCTCATAAATTTTAGATTAAACGTAATACGCAATTTTGGTTCAAAAGTTATACATGTCAGATCCTCAATGAGCTTCCTATTTATATGTACTTTTGAAACCTGGCCATAATACAACTATGAAATCAAAGAAGTTTATTGTTTAAAACACTCTTTCCCATAGAAAATTAGATGAGGAATAAAATCCCGTTGAGAAAATCTGGAATTTCCTCTTAGTTCAAAAGTTATACATCATAGATCCTCAATGAGCTTCCTATTTATATGTACTTTTGAATCCTGACCATGTTACAACTATGAAATCAAAGAAGTTTATTGTTTAAAACATTGTTTTCCATAGAAAATTTGATGAGGAATATGATTCCGTTGAGAAAATCTGGAATTTCCTCTTAGTTCAAAAGTTATACATCATAGATCCTCAATGAGCTTCCTATTTATATGTACATTTGAATCCTGACCATGTTACAACTATGAAATCAAAGAAATTTATTGTTTAAAACATTGTTTCTAATCAAAAATTTGATAAGGAATATGATCCCGTTGAGAAAATCCCGAATTTCCTTATAGATCAAAAGTTATTCATGTTAGATCATCAGTGAGCTTTCTATTTATATGTATTTTTGAATACTGGCCATAATACAACTATGAAATCAAAGAAGTTTATTGTTTAAAACATTGTTTCTAATCAAAAATTTGATAAGGAATATGATCCCGTTGAGAAAATCCGAAATTTCCTTTTAGTTCCTAAGTTATTCATTCATTTTCATTCACAATTTCTCAGAATCCCTAGAAAAGTAGAGATGTCCTTCAGGGCTTTCCAGAACCAATATAAAAAATACCACAATGAGAAAGAATTTTCTCCATTTCGCCAGCTACTTGCGATGATTAGGTAATGATAACTTTGATGTAAACATTTTTCCATCCCTTTGAGCAACCATCTTGCTTTTTATTCGCACTTTTGTTTTTGTATCCATTTTTACGTCCTTTTTTTCTTTGAGAGAAACACGTGTAAAGTAAAAGATGAGCTTAACTCATCATGTCTGCCGCCAGCGCTCGGTGTCAAAGCGGGTGCCGACTCACTTTACCACCGTGCACTTTCCTCGTCGAGGCGTCACGCCACCCCCTCGTGCCATCATCCGCCACCGTCTTCTTCGCCGCCGCCGCCGCCACTGCCGCCGCCAAAGCCATCTCAGTGACGTTTCCGGCGTTCTGTCGCGGGAAGCGCGTGTGTTCTTCACGGGTCATTTATTAAATTTACGAGCGGCGCGCAGCAAAGACGACGTGTAACAACCGCCACCGCCGCCGCCGCCGCCGCCGCCAAGGCTGAAGCACAAGACGCGAAGAAGTCGACACAACATATCGCGGCGGTCGAGTGAGACGTTCGCGGCTCAGCGATGCAGCGGGATTTTTACGATCGAGCGTTCGTAAAACCGCCCCCGCAAGATGCCCCCCACGTCTACGCCCCCGTTGGTTGTGACGGTTGAAGCTAAGTTGTGCTGATTGTTCCCAGTCGTCAAATGTACAAGAAGCGCATGCAATTTTTTACAACATTGGATTCACACGTTTAAGTAGAAATTTAGATGGCTTAAATTTTAGTTCTTTTTGGAGTTCAGTGGCGACATCTGTTGAGCTTCATTAAGAACTTCATCCAGATCAAAATGAAATTATGTGAAATTATTTTGTTGTCTCATTTTTTTCTCATGGAACTTCTATCTCGAATCCATTTTTGCAGAAAAGATTCTAGATTTGTCATTGCATATTCCAAATCTCAGAAATATCTTGATTCTTTTCTAGAAACTAGAAACTGCAAATCAAAATCAACCACTCAATTCACAGTGTACTCAATCGTTAAAATGTGAATCCCAGAAATTTTTGAATTGATATATTATTATGGATCAATATCTTGGTGCCTCTAATCAATTTTCCTCTATTTCCTTATGGGATAACTGTAAATCCAGAAAGTTTTAACAGATTCCATTTGTAGATGTTCCAGAAGAGCTGTGGGCTAATTCCAGGACGGATTCTACTTAAAACTCAAAATTATTTTTAGTTATTCTCAAACACAAATTTAAACTTTTGGTAATTAGTTCTAGAATGTTTTTGTTCCAGAAGAGCTGATCACCTGAACAAAATTCTTTTCACAAATTCTTCTACAATTTTCTGAAAACTAATTTTTGGTATTCAAAGCAATTTCTGTATATTTCTTCTTACAAGGTTTGGAGAAGTTTTAAACAAATTTGGACTGATAGTAAATCAAGGTAAACTGATTTCAGAAAAATTACTGTTACTTTCATTCTCCAGCAACTTCAGAATTTTCAAGAGATTCTAAGATCCAATCATTATTTTGAAAATTAGTACTGGACAGTTGTCATAAATCCTGTTTTTGTAAGTTCCAGATAGCTTTTTACCAATTCTGGGTCTGATACTTTTAAAATACTTTTATGTATGTATTACTCATATTTTCTGGAGGTTGATTACAGAAGAATATATTGAATTTGGTGTGTAGATGTTCTTGGCCCATTTCCAGACTGATTTTCTGGGTCTGATACTTTTAAAATACTTTTATGTATGTATTACTCATATTTTCTGGAGGTTGATTACAGAATAATATAGTGAATTTGGTGTGTAGATGTTCTTGGCCCATTTCCGGACTGATTTTCTGAACAAGTTGCATCTCAGAAATTATTCTGGATCAAATTTAAACCACCATAAACTAAGTCATAATTTCCGAAGAATATCTCCGCTGAAAGCTCGCACATCACAATTCAATATGCCAAATGTATGTGCAGAATGCGGAATGATGAAATTGTGCACAACAAATACGGATATTCCTCACATAGCTCCACGCTGCCGCATTCCTCGTATTTGCGCAAACTTTGTTTCATATTATTGTAATCGGTCCGGCGCCTCCGCCATCACCACCACCGCCGTCGCCGGTTGGCGGCTGGCGCTTCGGCTTTAATTAAGAAATGTAAAATTAATTTCCGCCCGCCCCGCACCTCACTCGCATGTTGTTGTTGCAGTTGGCTCGTCGAAGACGGCACGCCAAATTACATTTCGCCGCCCCCGAAGCCGCCACAATGAACGCCGCCCGACGACGCTTCTTCGGCATCGTGCTCACGCTGCTGCTTCTGGTAAGTGCCATCAAGTCTCGAACACCTTGCCACCTTGCCTCCCCAGTTAAACCACCCAGCCACCCAGCACCTCAACCACCTTCAGCCACCCCCACATCCGACTTACGCCGTGTCGCATACAAATCTCGTTCGCTACCTTATGCATTTGATGATTTCACGTACGATTTGATTAGATTTAGCGCGCGCCGTTTTGCATCCCGCTCGCGCACGACTGGCTGCCGACTCGGAATGTGACACAAACGGGAGAGGGCGCGCGCGCCAGTGTTTAAATCAAATCACGACGTCTTCGACTGATTTTTGCACGCGGAGCGGAAGCGGCAGCATGGAAAATCTATGGCCGCCGCTTGCATTATTACTTTTTGATTCTATTCGAATTCTAATTTAACGTATGTGAGCGACATGGAGCGCTGCCGCCGTCGACATCGAATCGTCGAGGAGGTGCATCGTGTCGGCTCGGAGATCTTCTGGGAATAATGAACGAATTGGTTTTCCTTCCATTTGTCGGGATTGTATGTTGCGAGCATGCTTATTTACACTCCAAATTGGTTTTTTATACGACAGCAAATGTTTCAGAAGCTTGCATTCAAATCTCGAGTATCGAATTCCCTTCAAGTCTAGTCTAGTCCAATTTAGGATGTCTTCCGGAAAAATTCTTCTCAGAAAAGTTTCTGTAAGATTTCACTAATATAAATACTTTCTGAATCACTTTCTTGATAGGTTTTGTATTGCCTAATTTAGTATTGTTCAAATTCTATATCTGGAGTCAAATATTCTCCAAAATTTTCTATTTTTTGAAACAATATCTTTTAAACTCTCATTGAGATTTAGAATATTCTTACCAATTCTAGTCTCTTCAGCTTTCAAGAAAAACTTACAATTTTGAAGTTTCTACAAAATATCAAGAGTGTTATTTTCTGCGTCGTCTATTTAGGAAGAACGATTTTCTAGTTTATTGAGTTCCAAATTTGATATATCTCAGATTCTGTACCTGGAGTCAAATACCTCTCAATACTATGTACATATATTCCCCAAAAGTTTCTAGTTCCAAAAATTTTAAATTTTACTTTCCTTGGAACCATATTCTAGAAGGTTTTGTAATTTTTCTGAACCTTTCACTAATTTCTGAACTTTCGGTTTCTTTTCATGTGTAGTCCTTCCAATTTAGAAAGTCTTCTGGAGAAATTTAGATTTGTAAGTTTCCAATAGCATGTATAAATATTTTTTGTGCCATTTTCTGGAAATTTTGAATTACAGAATTTAGTATAGTTCAGATTCAATATATCCGCAATCCAATATGTTTCAAACATATGAATAGGCCTCAGAAGTTTTCAACTATTCAACATTTCTGTTTTTTTTTGAAACAGCAGTTGAAGCATTTTTATTAAAATAAAAGATTTAAGAAAATAATTACAATTTCGATGTTTTTGTAATATTTCCACAGTGCAAATATTTCCTCTGTCGTTTTCTCAATATTTTATGAATTGTCAAATTTGGTTTGGTCCAAATTCTGTGCCTGGAGACAAATGTCTCTCAGAATTATGTATATTTCTGAAAAGTCGACAGTTACAAAAAGAAAAATTTAATTTTTTGGAACCATAGATATTTTTGGCCTTTTTAAATTGATTTAAATATTTTCTGAACTTTGAAATTAAGATCAGAAAATATTTCTAGAACTTGAACTTTTCGGGGAAATAAATTTTAAATCCGCTAAAAATAAAACTATTATCTTTTTGGAAACATACTGTGATATTAAAGGCTCTGCAAATAAGTTTCAAGTTTCTACATCTTTTACAGAAACATTAGTGCAGCTAAGGTTTGACAATAAGCTTTCAAATTTTTAAAGTTTTTGATAATAATTTTTCAAGTGTTTAATTTTATTACGCTTAGTCGAGACTCGGATTCAGAATTTAGATGCTGTATCTGCCCCTAATTGGACTATATCTTAAAGCAACTTTCGATATTTTCTGAGAAATTGTAACCAGAGCTTTCAAATTGGGATTAGAATGTCGTATGAATTTAAGTGGATCCAGAATTTGTTAATGTTCCAGAAAAGTTTGTAATATCATAAAGCAAATCTGATCTTCTTGGGACCATATATTTTTCTGAACTTTCTGCAGGGTTTGTAGTAACTCTAGTTTAGGTGAAATTTTCAAATAATGTTTTCATGTTTGAAGATTTGATGATAAGACCTTTTAGATCCCTTCAAGAAAATATCCATAATCCCAGAAAATTTCTAACCTTTCGATATCCTTAACAAAAACTAATTTTGCATAAGATTGAAGTGATCTGGGACACAGAAAAATAGAAAATGGTTAATATGTTGTTAAATTAGCGTAGATTCAGAATTTTGATGCAATGCGACTCCTGGCAAAATTAAAACGAATTCTGAAGTTACTGAATATCTGAATAAATCTACCCTTGTAAAATTCAGAATTGATACAGATATACCATTTTGCCTTCTTGATCTCTCAGCAAGGAAACGAGTGACCCAAACAAACGATCCAACCATTAGAAATTAGCCCAAATTAGTCTTGATTCTGACACGTACATGGCACCAAAAAGGGAAAAGTTGCCTGCTGCCACCTCCGGTTATGATATATGTTCACTCCAAGAGCGCTCGTGTAGTTGTTGTTTTCGTCGTTGTTGCTGGCACGTTGATACAGACAGGGGGCGATTTTTCTCTTTCTCTGTACCACCCCAAAACACCCAACACGGATGGAAAAACATCATCGCGCCACTGCTGCTGCTGGTGGTGGCGCTGCATGCGCTGACAGTTGTTTTGCTTGCGTGCCCGACACTTACACGCGCGCGCCCCCTACGCGGGAGTTAATCCCTCGTAACTAATAACCCTGCGCTCCGACGCTGACCTGAACAAGAGCCTGGAGTGTGCGAGGGATGGGGATGGGGGATGTATGTTCATCATCAGCAATAATGCAGGCAGCTCCAGCATGCATCCATAGAATGTGGCAATCATCGGGCCGAGCCGGAAGCGGCGGTGAGAGGGCGCTGGTGGAAGTTCCCCCAGGCGGAGGCATGTTTCGGACGCGCGAGCATCGGGGGGATTTGTTTCTGCTTGCCGCAAACTAATGTTGCGAACGTCCGCTCATTCACACACCCACACATAGAATTTGGAGGATGGATGGCGGCTGGATGCAGTCCATCTTGCCGCCTCAAGAAAGCTCGCGGTGGCGACGGCGGCTCTCTGTTCATGAGCCCGAGGCATCTCTCGGACAGTTGACCACAGCACTTCACTTCATTTCGTTGCTTCGTTGTTCCAGAAGTGCGCGCCCGAGAAGTCCCAACGGGGAGGAGATGCTTAACGAACTTGTAGACATGCGGCCAACAGCCGCGGAATGCTAAAGACATTCCTGCATTGTTCATTATTCGTCGTCCAATTTCGGTCGTGACCAGTTTTAGTGCTCCATTTACTTACTCCACTGCATGTACTTCAACATCATCCAGAATGGTACATTCAATTCATTGCTCTGCTGGCGCAACTCTGGCAAGTTTGCGCGCGTTGTTTGCCCAACTGCTTGTTCTTGTTGTATTTATTCACATATTATTCCTGTGCTTAAGATTAACTTGAGTGTGGCGCAGATGGAGTTAACAAGGTTTGTTGCTAGTTTCACAGAAAATCCTTAAGGGTTTTCTACTGGACGAAACTTCGATCGAAGACTTCTTACAACTTCCACCAATGTTTTCAATGTGATACATTGGAACTTAATTGTAGTGTTCTCAGAATTCTAGAGCTTCTAGATGTCGATTGGTAGTCAATTGGGGTTTCAGAATTTTGAAAAATTTATGTAGTACAAAATGATGAAGGTTACTACACTTTTTTCTGAACTTGACGGTTCTGGAAGATTGCAGTCATTAAAGGTAATAATCCGGCATCTGATATCTTCCAGAAATCCTAGTTTCCTGAATCCTAATCCTTATAAAAACATCTAGTAGGACATAAATATTATCATCATAAATATGATCATCATACTAAAAGTAGACTTCAGAAATTAGTCCCAACTCATGTTGATAATTTTGATACAATTCTGGACTATTTTCTACAGTCCCAAAAATTTCTTTGGTATTCTGTGAAACATTGGAATTCATTTCTGAAAATTTTACAGGTTGTACATTTCAAGGTTTTATTTAACAATCGTTATCTCCGTAATTAAAGAATAGTTGCATTTTAGAATATTTCAGTTGGACTATATAAGATGATCCAGAAATTTTTCTGGTCCCTTCAGAGTCAATGAAGTCTCTAACGGTTTCCAGGGTTTAGAACTATGGGTTTAGTTAATGCAAAAATTCTATGGGTTTCTTGCTGTTTCCTAACTTTCTTGGTTCTAGAATAGTTCAGCCTTAAAGGAAATATCGAATATTTTCTGAAAATTTGATCTTCTGAATCCGTGTCCTGATGGAAACATTTCTAGAAGCACTTTGAACTATGTATTATTGTAAAAGATAAGCAGTGCCCAAAAAATATATTACAGATTATAAGAGTCCCAACTTATGCTTGTAATTTTTATACAATTTTTGACTCTTTTGGAAAATCCTAATATTTATTTCGATATTCTGTAACACATTGAATACATTTTAGAAAAGATAACAGAATATAGATTCTAAGATTCCACTTATCAATCATTATCTCGGTAATTACAGAATTTTGGTACTTCTGGACTATTTGAAACGTTTCAGAAATATCGGTGAGGTATCTAACAGTTTCCAGGATTTAATATATTTTTGGAATATTTTAGAAAATGCAGGAGGTTTCTTGTTAATTCCTAAACTTACAGATTCTAGAATTTTTGAATTACATAACTTAATATGGACCAGCTTCCAAATCCTAGTGTTATAGTCTTCTTTTTGTAAAGGGCCCAATCATTTTTATAGTATTTAGAGAATTTTGGCACTTCTAAAATTTACGAAAACTAATATCGCTACCGTCAATGAATTCCTTTCCAGAAATGTTGGATGCAAAAATATATATCAGAAACATCTACAGGGCTGTCTACTAACTGTTTCTAGAAATATGTACAGGTTTTATAATAATTCTGGAAAATTGACAATTTTAGTTTGTACAAAAAGTTTGTACATGTTTCTTGAACTTGCAGATTCTAGAATATTTCACCCATCTTAAGTAAGATTGGACTTGCAGGAATAAAATCTTGGTTTTCTGAAAAATTATCCTTATTTTCACTTTCCAAATTTTTTTGTAAGAGATCAGTATACAAAAATCAGTTACAGAAACTTCTGAACTGAGACTCTTATTTGATGTAATTCTCAAGGATTCTGGAAGATACCTGTAATTTTTTTGATAATTTGTAATTAATCAGAATTTATCAGAATTACTATCTGAGAAATTCCACGATGCTCTAAAACAAATTCTGAAAAAGTTCTAAAAGAATGAGTTCCAATATTTTGAAAACGATAAGAACTCTTCTTGCAGTTTCCACCAATTGCAGAAACAAACATTCAGAATAAAACAAACACAAGAAATTTTCAGAAATTTGGCAACAGTAATGATTTTAAGACCACCACGCCAACTTCTTGCATCCAGAGTCCACAGTTAATTATCCGGCAAAATGCTATTTTCTCGCATAATTTATGCGTATTGTTGATTTGCGTGCAACGAAATGAAACTGCTACCATCCGAGGAGTCCACTCTGCGCACTCCATGCTGGGGCGGCTAATGTTCTTGTTGGCAATTCAAGATGGGTCGCCAAACACATAATTCTCTTCTTCCATCCAACAAAAACGCTTAATTACAATACGTCCGTTCCTCGAGCCCTGGTTTGCTCCCACGTCGACGATGGCGGCCAGAATTTACGACAACAACCGATTGCTAAATGTTCCTTTTTGTGCTGCTTCCACCTTTCTGCGAAAAAGCTGCGTTCAAAGGTTAAGGAAGCAAATGAATCATGAACGAACTGACTCCACAAAGGTTATACTGACTATTCTAATTTTTAGTGGGTTCCAAAATTCTGAAAATAAATAAACTAGTAACATGACTCCATCTCAAGGGTTCTGAAATATTCCGGAAATAAAAATTCAGCTAACTCTACCTTGAAACTTTTCTACATTCAGTGGATAATTTCTGGTTCATGAAACTAGATGATTCTGAAAAAACTTTTCAGGAAGCAGTAGATGATTTAATAGTTTTAATCAAGATGGACTCAATTATTTTAGAAACGAAACGATGAGATTTTCTCTTATAACCCTTTTTGGAACCTTCAACACCTCAAATTTTTGGAAGATAGACTTTAACTATTCTACTTTTCAGTAGGTTCCAAGGTTCTGAAAACAAATAAATCATTAACATGACTCCATCTCAAGGGTTCTGAAATGTTCTGGAAATCAAAATTCAGCTGATTCTACCTAGGAACTTTTCTAGAACATTAATTTGGGTCCATGAAACCAGATGATTCTGAACAAACTTTCAGGATGTAGAACCTCTTAGAACCCTTTTTGGAACCCTCCACACCTCAAATTATAGGAAGATAATCTTTTACTATTCTATTTTTCAGTAGGTTCAAAATTCTGAAAATAAATAAACCAGGAACATGGTTCCATCTGAAAGGTTCTGAAATGTTCTGAAAATAAACATTCAGCTGATTCTACCTTGGAACTTTTATAGAATATTCTGGTTCATGAAAAAATATTTGTCTGAAGAAACTTTTCAGGAAGCAGTAGATGATTTAACATTTCAATCAAGCTGGACTAAAATATTTTAGGACCAAACGACTTAACAGTTTTTCCGTCCTTTTTGGAACCGTCAACACCTCAAATTAGTGGACAAAACTACTTAAGACTTTTTCTCTCTTAGAACCTTTTTTGGAACCCTCAACTCATCAAATTGGTGATAGATAGGATCTGATTATTCTACTTTTCAGTAAGTTCCAAGTTTCTGAAAATAAATAAACCATTCACATGACCCCACCAGAAACATTCTGAAATTTCCTGAAAATAAACATTTAGCTGACTCTACCTTGGAACTTTTCCAGAACATTCAGTGTATAATTTCTGGTTCATGAAACGGGACGACTCAGAAGAAACTTTTCAGGAAGTAGTAGATGATTTAATAGTTTTCGAGCAAAACCCAAAGTCTTTAGCATTGAACGCTACGAATTACACAAGAAGAGCTGTACGAACCCCATGGAGATAGCAGGAAGCCGGACGCAGACGAATAACCGAATTACCCATTAGAATCTATTAAGGCACGGGGGGGCGGCTCGAACCGGAAGCGGTGGTTTAATGAAGATGAAACCCACGCCGCGAAAAAGTGCAGTGCACCTTGGTAAAATTGTATTTTGTCGTAAATTCCCGGCATGATGTATGAGTGGAAGCCTGCGCCGAAATCAGTGGCGGCTAATAGTTCCAGGTTCCCAGGTTAATGAAGCCCCAAGAGTGGACCACAAGCAAAACCACATAGCAACCCTCGAGCAAAAACCAAGAAACGCAAAGCCCTACAACTGATTTACAACCTTCGCTTACGACTTGGTCCTCATCTTGGCATGAAAGTACTTATGGATTTAATACGTCTTCCCCCCACTCCAGGCCACCCATACCACCATCACCGCCACTTCCGCATTTCCTATTCACCGCCCTCGGTGGCGGCGAACCGATTCCTCTTTCTTGTAGTGTGCTCATCCCGAGCACTTCTTGTCTACCTATATACATATTTATTACGCTTGTAACTCGCGTTCGAGCAGCATCTTCATCTTCATCGTTTTTGCCATGTTGGCGATGGTGCTGGTAGTGGGGGGTGGCTTTGGGGGCGGCGGTGCCGAAATGAACTTATTATATTAGTTGCGGGCAGGTCGGAGCCCACTCGAGTCGAGCTTTCGTGGGACGATCCGAAAACAATTCGTGCGCTCAAACTTTTCGCATTGATGATGACGCTGATGATGATGATCACCACCCCCGACCACCTCCTCCTCCAGCGACGTGGTTACCGGATTCGGAACCGAACAAATCTCATTTCATGGCTTTTTATGCGCGCACAATCTGCGCGATTAATTGAAGAGCATGACGCGCTGCCGCCAAATGGGTTTATTACCGCCGCCGACGACGTTGCCGCAGCCGACGTTGCCACTACCACCGACGTTGCCACCACCGACGTTGCCGCCACCGACGTTGCCGTTGCCGCCACGTGAAATTTGATAGCTGGCTCCGTGTGCGCTGCACGCTGCGACTTGTAAGTTGGGGGGCGGCAACGCGGAAGATGGGGGACGGACGAGTTCCGCTTCTCATGTTCGATGATGAATAATGAAATTTTGAGTACGCAAGTTTTCCTTTGCTCGTTTTTATCAGTTTGTGGCGTGGCGCATATTTTATGGCGGCGAAGTTTCTTATGAAAAAGTTTGCGGTACAAATTTAATAGCGCGCCAATAAAGACGACATGGTTTCTGAATATTGCATAAGATTTTCTAATGTATTCGGAAAGGTATAGCTGGTTTTCAAACTCAATTTTTTTATTTTGTATCTCAAATTGTGATTTAACCCAGAATTTTGGAAAAATTCCAGAAAGAATGACCCAACCTTAGAAACGTCTCCGAAATATTTCCAAAAATACAGATTTAAGTTAATATCAAATTCGAAAAATATTCAGAAATCTGCCAAAATGGTGAGAGTGGTATTTTAGTTGTAGAAGCATTAGCATTTCATAAAATGTATTAGAAATTCTGCAAATCAGTTAAAGTAATTGCAATCCATGAAATTTCTGAAAGAGTTCAAAAA
>JARJDZ010003665.1:0-11458 GCA_030264555.1 Aleochara sp. GC000083
AAACCGGAAACATACCCTCGAAAAATTCATGATGGCAGCTCCCATTTGATTTACATTGGTGTTGTTAAGGTTAAATTGCACTTCCTTAGCAACGATTTTTACTTTCAGTTTTCTCTTCACATTATATTTAATATCTCGAAAACGGCTCGACCGATTTTCACCAGATTTGGTACATAGACTAACAGATAGACGTAGATTCAGATTTTGGGGGCGGCAAATCGAAAAACCGATTGGGGGCGGCTATTTACCGCAAGCAAAGTGAAAAATTACCTGAAACTAATAGATCCGTTGGATTCATTTTCATCAAATTTTGAGTATACTCTAGTATATTGACGAAGATACCGTATCGGGAGCGGCAGACCGAAAACTTCGCGGGGGCGGCAAATAAGCACCGTTGAATATCTCAATATACTTTTGTTAATATCTCAAAAACGGCTGGTCCGATTGTTTTCAAATTTTCACCATTTGTTTATATATAATTGTCAATAAATATCCAGACTTTCAAGTTATTCTATCGATTTGTTTATTAATTATTAATTGTTATAATTAAAATAGTGTATATAACAAATTTTGTGCCGGATTTTTTCTGAAGTTCTAGTTCCAATTCGATAATTGTATAGAATTAAATGTCAATTTTAATTGAATCTATTAAAATATGAATAGTTGTAACACAATTTTTCAAAAACTACAAAAACTAACAAATTTAATTTTGTTGTGCACACATCATAGAAATTTTAAGAATCGGGCGTAAACTTGAATTAACGAAAAAGATATATTAATTATTCTCAAGTGTATGAAAAAGCGTATGTTTGGATGAAGAAATGAAATTATTGTTAAATTGCTGTGACCAACAATGGGCACTCTCGGGTCTGCAAACATAACCGGAAACGGGCACACATGCGGAGCGTAATTTCCGCGCACTTGCCGAGTGTTGCCACAACAATTAAATGGAATTTCAGTGACCGAAATTAAGACGATTTTAGCAGCATGATTACGTAATTCGCACACATCCGCTTGCCGCACACATTCCTTTAATCCTCAATCCTATCGCCACTTACATTACAGCCTCGGGGCAAGAAACAAGAACCCAGCAGCACCAGCAGAAGTGCACAAGATTTTAATTGCATATCCAGCTTTTAGGAAGATTAATTGTGCCAAGCATCACTTAATAAACTATACAACTTTTTCCAACCAAGTCCCAGCCAAACTGTAAAGTTGCACATCAGAAATTGCATTTTTACGCCCTGCAAACTTCGGGTGTCATTTGTATCCGCATGCAACTTCTTCCACGCCTAATGAATACATTTGCAGATCCACGCTATTCCGTCATCGGCGACGGGCTGCTAATAAAGAACGTAACGCGAGAGGATAGTAAAACCTTCACCTGCAAAGCGATGCTGTCGAGCACCGGGGAGATTCGCGAGCAACAAATCGAGTTCAAAGTTGAACGTAAGTATCTACTATACGACCGTCTTGTGCATCCAGGAATAATAGACTGGTGTTAATGACAATATATAAAAATAGCATAAAATCGCATCGAATATGCAATTCCGCTCGCTAGTGCACGTTATAATAATGGAAAGTTGGAGGGCGCGCGCGCTCGAAATCGCTGCGATGCGTTATTTTATACGTTTTCCAGATCAGCCCGTTTTCAAGCATCCCGTGTTCGCGAAGAGCGAGGACGCATGGGGGTTCATCGGCGGCGAAGTGAATCTCACTTGCGAAGTTGATGCTGAGCCAGCTCCCACGTTCGAATGGTTCTGGATGAAAAAGCCACTAAAACATGAACAGCGCATTCACGATATAAATTCGCATAAGTCGGTCCTCCAGGTAGATATATACGTACGAGTGCGCACAGCTTAGAGATGTTATTATTTCACTCATTTTTATATAGCTTACAATCATTTTCACACGGTGCACGTAAAAATGAAGGTTTATTTTCTGCAAATTTCTGAGATCCAATGTTTTCCTAGATTCCCTATTTTAGGTATCAAAACAGAACTCATCACAAGTTTTGATTAAAGAATGCCGGAACAAATATTTTTTTTTGTTATTTTATTCGTATTTTATTTCACTTTCATACGCTTTTTTGCGATTTTAAAAAGCTTTTATGGTTTAGATGATAAAAGCCAATAAAATTACTCTAATTTTGATGTCTGTTTTTTAAGCCATCGCGAAAAATATCTTTATTTAAAGTAGAATATCTTGTGATCAAATTTTGTAAAAATATCACCTTTAGTCTCATTTGATTCCTATTTTATTCGTCTTTTGCAAAATTACTTTAAAATTCAAATATCTTTCATTGTTTAAGCATTATATGTTAATGAAATTGACTTAGAAATTTCATTTGCTTCTTCTTTCTCAAATTTAAATATCTTTAATTTTCTCTAAATTGCAAGCACTTTGTCAATCACATCGAATTTTGTGTAGATTAGTGCCATAAAAGAAGATTGGAATCTTCCCTCGTAAAATGCCCATCTAACCGTAATTTACTTTTCGCAAAATTCCGTCAGATTCTATTAATTTTAGAAGTTGAAATCTCCACCACTCGATTTGTGGGTTCAAGACGGAAGACTCGAATCGAATTGGCGCCAGCGATAGTAATTGTATTTTTCCCCTGACCAGATTAATATAACGGACGCGACAATATTCGGCAACTACATGTGCAAGGTGCAGAATAAGATCGGCACCCTGGAGAAGATCTTCTCGCTGCATCAGGGCATCCAAGCTGACGCGCCCGACTTCATTGAATTGCGTGGGGTCAACTCGGATCTGCTCGATCTGGGCATACACGGGCACAAGAATAAGGAGAAGATACCATTATCGCAGAAACCAATCGGATATCGAGTGCTCTATAAAGCGCACACGGACAAAACGTGGCAGAGCGTCGATTTCGCCATAAACGAAGGTAAGCAATGGTGCCAACTTTTCGCATTGTCCTCCCATCCATTTGTCTTGCTTTTCGGCCGCCCGGTCGCGTTCGCATGTGCGTAATCAGATTCGACGTCGTCGCCAGCCGCAGAAAAATAAGACGAAGTGGATTCGCACGCGGACGATACAATCCCTCCTCTCTACGAAATGCAAATTCTGACTGAATCTCTCATTCCAGAGAACAGCTATCCGCTGCTGAACTTAAATCCGGACACCGAGTATTTGGTAAAAGCAGCGACACGTAATAAAGCCGGCTTAAGTAACTTCACCCACACGTCGAAATTCCACACCACGCCCGAAAATTACAATTCGGCCCCGTTACTGCCGACTGATAAGCCAATACACACGTTAATTATTTGCATGTCAGCTGTCTTGCTAATGATCTGCTCCAAGGCGTCCACAATATCTTCGCTATAACCTAGTCTCCGAAACTTGCTGTATGTAACCTGATATTCAAATCATTCGCATTATGTTCGCCGATTTCCTGTCCTGATTTGCCCGATCGAACGCGCAAGAGAGAAGTTGCCAAGCAACATCCTAAGCTTTTCATGGCATCTCAAATCTTTGTTGTGTTTCCGTTTAATAGTTGGTTGCATTTTTACTTCGGCAATGCTCGAATAATTGGCTTCTTACATTCTCTTTTCCTGCTTCGACTCGGCATTGAGATGTATCAGGCCCAATAAGCTCGTACTGTTTCAAGTGTGTCACATAATCATTTCGAAAAGAATGTGCAAACTCTCATTGAAATCATACATATTGAATATAAGCAGCTGTTATCGTACAACATTGATATATTGAGATGATAAAACTATGAATATGATTCTAGTCGATTTTATATTCGAAATTCCCATCAGCAACAACATTTCCGAAGAACTAATCTACGAATACCTATTAAGCGTTTATTAAATTTTATGGAAATTTAATTTTATGAATATGTACTAATATTTGTTGTGTAAATAAAAGTTTAGAAACATGCTCTTCCAAAGTATAACAATGGGTATTGAAGCGCTTCAATTACATGAATAAACAATAACCGAAAACAATATACACGCATTAATTATTGCCACAATAATTTTCCTCATCCCTTTCAGACTGTCAATTTATTATTGCAACCCTTTTCTGATAAAGTTCAAAGTTTAAATCGCTGAATTACACACTTTAATTAATAAATCATGCAATTTCTGACACCAAAAACTTTTAATTTATCGAATAACATATTTTCAATAATAAAATAAATTTAAAAGAAATTAATAATTATCTTTCGTAATATTCGAGTTCCAATTTTACAGTTCTACAAAATTAATAAACGTCATAATCATCTGGTGATTAGTTGATTAATAGATATTAAAAGCCTAATGGCACTCGGCAATTTGAAATCAATATTTAATTAATTTGCATCCGGACGTAAAGCTACATTAAACCACGTGAATACTTAACGGCGCACTAAATAGAAGAGCGAATGTGTCCGACCTTAAAAAACTTTTCATGGAACGTCGAATGCTTTCTAAGTATCTGGGAAAAAATACGGCGGAAGAAAGCAGTAAAGTAATTTTAATGGTTGTTAATCTTCGTGGCATTTATAAAGAGCTTAAATAGCCGAGAGGCAATCTCTTTGGAAGTTTCCATTTAGCAAATATTTACTTACTGAATTTGCATGCTAGTACAACATACCTCGCGAGCGGAAAGGGCCACCGAAAGTTTTTCGCGTTCGCAAACATGAAAAGGCGCCTTCCTTCCTAACTAGCATCCGAACCGATTGACAAAACAACCAAATAATCTCTTTTATTTCACCCGAAATGATGCGATGCGGGCTGGCAATTTCATAAAACCGAAAATAAATCATTAAAATATCCCCGCTTTTTTTAGAGGATTGCTTTTACTATTCAAGGCGATGCACATAAATCAATAAATATTAGGGAATGAAACGCTTTAGAAATTTTTTAATAATGGCAAAAATTCGCGTTATTAAATTTCAAATTCGACCCGCATGCTTTCGAAAAAGGTTCGAGCTAGATCTATGTGAACGCTCTGAGGAAAAGTTCAACGATGACATTTTTTCTTTCTGTTGGATAATCGACCAGAAGATCATTACAAATGGGTACCAAAGTAATAAAATGTGAATTTTTGATATCAATCATACAGTTTTCAACGGATCAACATTTTGGTAATAATTTTTGGCACTAAAAAGTAATTTCCGCTAAAGAACCACATTTAATAAAATCCGTAAAATAAATATTAATCAATGAAATACGAGGTATTAAAAGTGGTATTAAAACTTCATAAATGGACAGTGCTGAGTGCATTAATAAATGGGTTATGCAAAGTTAAAACCGGTACTTTGAAAGAGAATGCAATTTTTGGTTGAAAAAAAGCATCTGTTTGTTAATATTTTTGTTATACAATTAATGTATAAAATAATCTATTCTGTTTGCAAATGTAAATATTTCACATTTTGATTGTATTTTCAATATCCGGATAAAATCAAAACGCAAAAGAATCGTGTAGTTTTAACCAAAATTAAAATATTCAATTTATGATGTGTAAATTTGGAGTAATACTTTTTCCTCTAAACAATTTCAATTTGTATATTCATCTCATTGATGTATTTTTAGCAACTATGATAGTTCTTGCAGGTAAGTAAATTCAATACATCCATATTTCTGAATTTCAATTCAATTTGTTATGTGAAAAAAATGTTCTATAATCCAAAGTTTAACCATTCCAGTAACAAAGCGAATAATGTTAACAAAGTAATCAAATACTTCAAATTTTTAATCTATGAGCGCATCGAAATAAACCGATTAGAAATTTCAGCGAATATTCCAACTATCACACAAAAATTGAATAAACGAAACAATCCGGCTAGAATTTAACGAGAATCCCCTCATGGATTATGTACCTGGCGAATTTTGGACGAAAACACAGAAATAATCAATCATAACAAGATTAAAAATGATGCGAGTGGTTTACAATGGGTCATTCCTGTTGGATCCGTTGCTGAACCTGATGGACACCAATTCGCCATTCCGAGCCTGGCGTCATATCAATTTTCCGCCGGGAAACAAATCGCTTTGCAATCAGAAGTCTTGATGATTGTCGATAGGCTTGAGGGGACCGTACATACAAATGTGTGAATGGCATTGACATATTGAAAAATTACCTCTTTCCGATGTGATGCTTCGGTCGAATCAGCAGGTCACCCATATCAGCACAGCTCGTATGCCATAAAAGCCAGATAAATAACAAGCATTGATTCAATAGAAACTATAAAATTCGGAAACAAAACTGCGCTTGCTGGTACAATATTTATCGAGTAACATTTTCAATAATAGATAACTTTGAGCGCATAAAAAGCAGCGCACTGAATAGAATCGCAGAATTGTCAATTCAAAACAAGTAACAACATGGAAAATATGCATGGGTACATACCTATTGAATGTTTCAATGAGCAGGCTCAATCCGCGCTGGGAAAACCAATATTAGCGATGACCATATTCCATTAATCGCCGCCGCTTTTTCGCGTGCCCGTTTTTCTTCGACCCCGTTGAAAACCATTTCCACACGCAAGCAGCCAACGAACCATTATGTGCACTCTTCAACCGATAAGCGCCGACCGGTCCCGCATTACCATTCGCAAATGCACGCTGGATGGAAGCTTCAGAAGTGGACAGTGTGCGCCGAATTTTTTGCGTCGACGAGCGATGCATTTAAAAATCCCTGCAAACGAAACATTAGCATGGATGCAGGTGAAAATTCACATTGAGGATCTACATTGTGTAAGCCGATATGCACCTATTACGTCTGCATGCCATCGCGGAACTAAATTAGCAACACTGCAAACATGTGGATGCAATTTAATATGGGATACTCACAAATTGCCTAAAACCAGAAAGATATTGCTTACAAAACGAAAACACATGCACTAGTTATACTCTTATTATGAGAACATCTCCATGGAATTTAGATGAACAATGAAGATTTTCTGCTTTTATAATGTAATATCACATCGAACAACGTGACTGCAGCTTGCGTGCTGATAAGTGCAGAAAAATGTAAACAAATCCGAGAATTTGCAATGAAACTGTTGGTTATATTTATGCAACCAACCATTCTCAAATTAAATCTACACACATAAAACAATTGTTTAATTTGATTTCATTAAAATGAAACTTCAATTTAATTACTAACAAACCTACAATTGCATTAACGCTTTGTGTAATTAAAACTCCAAGCGACAATTCATTATTTTTAAATTCAGTATTCTACTCGCAATCCAAAGGCAATTGTAATTCTACTCTATTGTTGCAAATGCGCGAATACAGACGCAAAATGTATGCGAAACAGTACAAAGAGACATGTAATGTTATATTGCCAAATACTGAGAATGCCACTCGCCAAATTTTGTTTGATAAACCATTCTGAAAATTATCAATATGTATAAAATTTACAAATTCTAGTTGAATGAAAATTAAATCAAGACAAAAGCATTTAATTCTATCATAAAAATAAACTAAATTTTGAGATAATATCATGAAAGCAATTTGTAAATGATACAGTTAATGATAAAGTTATAGCAATAATTATATAGAGAGTTTTGGATTTACAGTAACATATTCAACCGAATATATTTGAGGTACAAACGAATAGCGATCCAAACCGCAAATTTGAGGAACGAGAGTAGAATATTCTTTCATACAACGCGTGTATGAAACGCGTAATCAAATTTTAATACATATACCTTTTCGGTCTGCAACGTGAACATCAGGATATATTATTATTGTCGACTGGTCATACGAGTGTAAACTAGATTCCAACAACAAATTCCACAACAAATGCGATGCTATCAAACAAATTCATCATCAACATGGGCAAATCTAAATAACAGCATTAAATCATATCACACAATCCACTCATTCATTTTGCAGGCCGGATGTAAAATAAATTACGTTTAAAAACTCTTCTACATGCGAAATAGATTCCAATTCGATACGCTTATTGGCGCACGCTGAAGCACGAGTACAACAATATTATAATGAATGAAAAGACACGAATGTGCATTCGGATGGTATTCAAATTCGTCCCCCCATTTCGAGACGACTCTTCTTCAGTGCCATCGACGTCTTCGAGGCGTGTGAGTGCCCCGTCGTAAAAGCAGTGAATACTAATGCATCGCGAGGAAATAAAATTCGAATAAAAGTGAGCCAAGACGTTGAATCCACTAGTTAAGCATTGAAATTTTGCCACATGATATCGCCGGGATGAATAGACGCGCAAATGAATTGAAAATGAATATCTCGACATGCCTGAGTACTAGAGGGCTGCTTCCTTAATGTATATCTTATATTCGCGCATTCAGATGATTCGGAAACTTTATAGAAAATCAGCGTATCTTATTGAGATGCCTGGTGGATGATTCAGTTGCTACGAAAACATTTAAAGTTAGCTTTCTGAAATATCATTACCTCTATTTTCCTTATCATAGTTATAAAAATTGCTGAAAATATTAATCAGTTATTATTCAAGTTTATACTGAGAATGTACTACAGAATCCTCTGTTTAGTTCAACATGCTCGAAAAGGAGTTTTATACAGTCTAAAGAGACTACAAAATAATTTCTTTAATTAACCGTTCCCGAGAAATGACAAGATAAACGTTGCTTCAATAATACCCGAATACTGCGTGCCGCACTACGACGCGCTCTGCAAGAACGCAAGTCGAAAGAGACTCGGGGTGGGGTCAGTGGAGTCTCCCGCGCCGCAGACTGCTACGACGTTCGCGTGGCGCACCCGGAAAATATAAACTCATCGCGCACCGAATTCAAACGCTCATAACTTTGAAACGGTATGAGATATTTCAAAAACGAAAAATGCATAATAAACAGAAAGAAATTTTAAATCGATTGATCTTTGACTGAACTTCAAATACTTATTTGTTTAAGAATTATGAGCATCTAACTTTAATCAATTATATCAATGCAATTATTCATGGAATTTAGTTTTGAATATAATCACATTTAAGAAGGAAGAAATCTGAATCAAACAAGACCAAGCACAATATTTTTGCGTTACTCGTTCGCGAGAAAATGAGATTTGAAATTTTGTACAGGCACAGCCTATTGTCGCGCGTGCTACTACGACGCGCTCCGCAGTAACGCTAGCAGCGGAGACTCAACGGAGTCCGCTACGCAACTGACTACTGTGACGTAGCTGCAGTTGCAGCCGAAAACAGTAGACTGTACGCGCATCGAATTCAATCGCTTATAACTTTGCAACGGTATAAGATATTTCAAATATTAAAATTACACTACGAACAGAACAAAAAATTGAATCGATTTTTGATTTTATTTATGTCAAATACTTATTTGTATAAAAAATATTCGCATTAAAATATTATCAATTGTACCAATGAAATGATTCAAAGAATTTTGGTTTACATATAAGCATATGAAAGAGGAAGGAAATCTGAAGCAAACAAGACCAAGCACAACATTTTTGCATTATCCGTTCACGAGAAAACGAGATTTGAAATTTGGTTCGGTGATAACCTATTGTCGCGCGTACTGCTGCGGCGCGCTCTGTAGAAGCGCGAGTGAGAAGTGACTAAACGGGGTCTGACGCGCAGCTGGGTACTGTGACGTCGCGGCAGCTCAGCTGGAAACGGTAGACTCAAAGCGCTCCGAATTCAATTGTTTATAACTTTGCAACGGTATAAGATATTTCAAAAATGAAAATTACACTACAAACAGAACAAAAAATTGAATCGATTTTTGATTTTATTCATTTCAAATACTTATTTGTATAAAAAATATTTGCATCAAAATATTATCAATTGTACCAATGAAATGATTCAAAAAATTTTGGTTTACACATAATCATATGAAAGAGGAAGGAAATCTGAAGCAAACAAGACCAAGCACAAAATTTTTGCATTACCCGTTCGCGAGAAAAAGAGATTTGAAATTTGATTCGGTCATAACCTATTGTCGCGCGTACTACTACGGCGCGGTCTATAGAAGCGCGATTGAGAAGTGACTCAACGGTGTCTGACGCGCAGCTGAGTACTGTGACGTCGCGGCAACTCAGCTGGAAACGGTAGACTCAACGCGCTCCGATTTCAATCGCTCATAACTTTACAACGGTATAAGATATTTCAAAAATGAAAATTGCATAATAAACAGAACAAAAAGCTGAATTGATTGCTCTTTGTCTATACTTCAAATAATTATTTTTTTAAGAAATAATTGCATTTAAATTTAATTAATAGTATCAATGGAATTATAAATGGAATTTTGATTTTAATACAATCACATTCAAAAGGGAAGATATCTGAATCAAACAAGACCAAGCACGATGTTTTTGCATTACCCGTTCTCGAGAAACAGGGATTTGTATTTTGCTTTAGTTATACCTCACAGTCGCGCGCAGTACTGTGACGCGCCGTGCAGGAGCGCAAGGCGGAAGAGAGTCAGTGGAGTCTCGCGCGCAGCAGACTACTGCAACGTACTCGTAGCTCACCCGCAACCCGGAGACTCAACGCGCAGCGAATTTAATCATTCATAACTTTCGAACGGTTTGAGATATTTTAAATACGAAAACTGCAAAATAACTGGCAGAAAATATGAAATCATTTCGTGCGCTTCAATAATTGTTTGTTCAGGAAATAAATGTTTTGTGACCTGCCCCGGTTGCAATATTAATATTAAATGTACTAAATGATTTTCAACAGGAATTATACTACTAAATTTTGCAATAAAAACAATGCTATTTGCTATTTATACCCCACAAATATTAGGGTCCCTGGCAGAACTTTGCCACCATCTGCTATTGAATAATGAATTAGCGATAGCAATAGTTGAAAATTAATAATTGCAGATGGTGCCCACCCCCGCGTCGAGGACGCGCCTGCCAAGAATTACCCAGGTAGGATCTTTTGACATTTGATCCCCCTGAGCCGGGTTAATGATTTTGCGACTGGAACACAAAACACAATTGGGTTCCAGAGAGCAAAACCAAAGGCACCTGTAAAAAAAAGCAAAACATATTTTCGGGGAAAGGGGTGGTGAAAACGAGTGGCCACTCAGGTAGATCAGGAGAAAAATACAATTGTACCCCAAAATTCAAATCATATTACGTGTTTTAATGCTGAAGATGTGATGACCTGGATTATGGACATCATCTTCGTCTTCCAAGGAACCACCACCTCGAAAAGCTGGACATGGAACATGAAACATAAAGAAAAATATCTTAACCCCGTTCACTTTCCAAGTTTACACAGATTAAAGCTATTGAAAACATGAACATCCAAATTGACTATAAACTTTAATCTGTGTTTAACTTGGAAGCATCACAAATGAACCTGTAAGAGAAAATTGTGATTAATTTGATGAACCTGTGAACAAACAAAAAAAAATTAGTAGTGTTGAACCTGTAAGAAATTTTGATTAGTTTTGATGAACCTGAAGAAAAAACCTGTGGAGAAATATTAATTAGTTTGGTTGATTAGTAAGTTGGGTGATAGAGAGTGCGCC